>JAVQJD010013437.1:0-21688 GCA_036023655.1 Nannoperca australis
TATTATATGAGAATTGTTGTCTAGCTTGATTGTACTGTGATTGATAATGAACGGACATAATCTCTTTCTAGATTTAATGCTCTTTTGGATTTTGCCACTGGCAGCGATGTACTTACCTATAGCACTTGTGATTCATCACCAGCACTCATATTATTTGATACGACATCTTGTTATTTTCGTTCATGATTCTATGCACTTTATGTAAAGCTCTTATTTGGAAGTCGCTTTGGATAAAAGCGTCTGCTAAATGCCTAAATGTAATGTGGTGCATTCACACTAAAAGTGAAGCAAAAATCAGACGAAGCACAAATTCTTACTCAGTCAATGAAGAATATGTTTTATTTATTTTCTTTGGCCTGTTGGGAACAGTGCAACACGCTGTAAACAATAAAATATTATCATCTTATAAAGTTGATATGGTGAACGCGTTAGCATACAGTTGCCAACAGGTGTGTTTAGAAAATGCAGAACAACATTACTGTAACATTCACTTTTAGTTGTGTTTCTGGCCACCTGGCAAGTTAAAGTTCAATAAAGGCTCTGTTTTGATTTAACTCCCGAGCTCTTTAAGCAGCTACATGCCAACTTTGTCTGTCAGCCTTTTGGTGCTGTGCAAGTAGCATACAGTGAGTTTTAAGAGCTTTTTCACTAAAAACAGCTGCCTTCTGCACTTGGAAACGGTGACAGTAAAAAAAAAAAAAAATGTGTAAAACTTTACTTTATTTATACATTATAGTTATTAGCAAGAATCAGTTGATCCGTGATTCATCCACTGATCCCCTCATTCACTGCACAGTACTGCAGGTTGTCTCTTTGTGTTCAGGCTGGAGACAGTTTGTTTTAACAATCCTCTGACTGTGTCAGGGGAGACATAATGACTTGTCATGAGAATAGGAGGGAGCCGTACTCAGATAATCAACATGTGACTAAGGCCTGTTTTTAACCAAACACCTGCCCCCCCATGTTTACTTCTCAATGGCCTCCTTTCCACTGCAGAGCTGTCTATTATATTTTTGCCACCCAGCTTTTTCCTGGAATATAATGTTGGGGTATTAATTATTTTTATCTTATGTATAATGTACAACTTTATTTATTTGAAATGCAGAATATATCTAAAATAAATGAAATATATGCTGAATTTCAATGTCTGTTTAGTTTGTTAGCTTGGCTAGAAAACGGATGGATTGTGTAATACAAACAATAAATAAAATATTTTACAGTGCATGATGTTTTCATTTGAAACTCACAAAAAATAGCCAAAATTTGTGAACCTATAAATGATGTTTTGTACACTAACCTGAGCCTGCAGAAAACAAATGGTGCTTTAGACACTTTTAGACACAATTGGTGGTGTTGACCTGCACTTGAACCTACTGTGGAGAGGTAGCCAATTTTCACAAAAAGGACAGGATACAGATGTGTTGCAGCCATGTGCCCCCGATCTGCTAAAATTCAACTCCACCAACTGTGCAAACTGAAAACGTGCGCTCATATTTTAACACGGCTAACACAAATAAAGACGGACACAGTTTGACAATGATTCAAACTGCTCTGTCTCTGAAGCGTTCTTGTCTCCTCCCTCTGTGTCCTTTCTGCTGACCTCTTCACTTCCCCCTTTCTCCCATTTGCCTCAGAATCAGTGACGTACTGACCCAATGTTCCACATGAATCTGCGGTCCCCAAGCTCCTCTTTTACAAGAAGAAGAGGGAAAAGTGCAAAGCCAGCGGTAGACCAGACATAGTACCCATCCAATTTTCATAACTTATAATTCTATTATTTGTGGCTGTATCTGCCAGCAACACAGCGGGTAAAGTGGCACCACAGCTGAAATCGCGTTAATGCAGAGAAAGCGGCGCAGTAAAATTTTTGGTACTACTACTACTATTTTGGAATTAAATCTTAACAGCACATATGAAGTTCCATGTGTATGCATGAGGTCTATTCCTTTCTATTGACTAAATACAGCGACAGGAATGGTATGCGTGTTCCATATTCTAATTTGGTATATGGGTTGCATGTAGTTATGCACGTCACACAGCGTGGTATTAATAACCTGTCTATCTTACTCCAGACTCGTTTCACGACATTTCCAGATTGCAGTGTGCCTCTGGTAACAAAAATAGTGAAAATCTGTTAATCTGTTAACCAATATGTGTTGCTACCATAAGGGAAAGATATATCAAGAGTCTAGGGATAGAGGGTTGGACAGATTGTAAAGCTCAATGAGGCACATCTGTGATTTGTAATTTTGGGCTCTATGAATGAAACTGACTTCACTTGACCACAAGTTTGCACTTTTCTGTAATATTATCTTGGTGGTCTGTGTCTGTCATTGATTGATTTTGGCCACTAGTTCACAGCAGAACAAAGTTGACATATCATCACTTTTTGGAGTAGTGTGTCTGGACACCTGGTGAATGTAAGTCAAATACTTCTGCTCTTTTAGCTCTGTTTTTGGTCACTACTAACTTCCAAAAGAGGGAAATCTCTGTCTCTTTAGCAGCTAAATTCCCCACCGTGTTCACCATCTAGTTGCTAACTGTGTCTCTCTGCTGTTTGGGCCTGAGCAGGGAATGTACAGAGGAGTTTTTTTCACTGAAGATAGCGGCCTACTATGGCTGAAAACAATGCTGTGAGAGCAGCGACAATAAACCAAAACATAAATTTGCGAACTGGAAAACCCTGAGGTGAAACTTCAGGTAAAACTGTGAAGCCAGAAGGAGCTGCAGATTTGGATGATAATTCCCCTTTCACAATCTCACATTGTCATTTGACAAATTATTATAAAAACAGAAATCATAGCCGCTCTGAACCGAGTTAACAGTTCCAGCATGGGCCAAGTGTCATGACCCATGAGCCAATCAAAGCCTACTGAATGCAAACACTAAGTGAAGAGCCTTGTTTTCAGTTCAACTGTACATTTCCTATCTAATGCAACAACAAAAGGTGATAAATAAACAAGTATTAGATTGATTGACGGATTGAGGCAACATTTTCTCCCTAGCATTCTGTCCCAGTTCCTCCCAACTAGAGAGTCCTGAATGCATGTTGACACATAGCAAAATCAGAGAGTGCTGAGAGATGAAAGGCGGTGACAAGTGGGCTTGGGGTCGACGTTGGGTTGTTTTGCTGCTTTGCCGTTTGTTCTGTTTTGCCCCGATTCTCCTCAGAAATGCTAATGGGGGGATCTGGAAGCGGGGGTTTGCAGCAAACTGACAGATTAGCATAACAATAATTCATAACAAACACACACACTCGTGAAGGTTCATATGAAGGCACACACATGAACACACTCACATGCATGTGCGTCCGTGCAGCCTCACTCAGTCTTTTGCATCCACCCACACACACACCCACCCACCCAAGTGTCCACACATTTTCACTTTCACCAGGTAGTAACTTAGTATAAGAGAGAAAATGCAGTTTTGTGGTGGTCGTGGTATGAAAAGGTCAGAGAACTAGAAGAGCCTGCAGACAACAAACAAATGAAAGTGTGTGTCTGTGTACGTGTGTTTGTGTGTGTGTGTGTGTGTGTGTGTGTGTGTGTGTGTGCACGCACAAGAGAGAAGTGACACATTTGTGTGTCTCCTTGGAGAAGACAAGAGCAGCCCTTTTCTGTCTGAGAGTCTCGAGTGTGTCCAGCTGATGGTGTCATTGTGTTTGAGTGCCAATAGGAGCCTGGTAATTATCAGCCCTATTCAGACGCCAAACACACATACTGTGCACACACACGCACACAATCACACACCTCAGCTAAGCCTTGGTGCACAAACAGCACACAAAATTAATCACGTACTGCCAGAAAAAGCCCAATCACATTTGAGATATGAAAAGGGTAAACACCATGCAAATTTGAACATTTTCAAATATAAAGTTCACCGTTAATTAGAAGAAAAGCTGATCGTGTGCACACAGATCCAACGTTACCCTGGTACTGTAAAGGGAACACTGAGCCTTTCCCTGGAAACAAAGGCCTCTCTCTCCGAGGAGCCAAGAGGAGGGACGAAGCTAAACAACCCTGTGTACCAAGAATAGTAGTTTGTTGACTCACTGAATAAAGTACAGCCATTCATTATACCTTTAGTAACCAGATAAGCCAATGACACTTGAAACAGAATCATCATGTACTCGTACTCCCACTTCTGCTGGTCACTTGCAGTATGAAATATAAAGATGTACGAAGGTTTCACTTGAGCTAATGTGGTTACATTCAAATCCGACTGGAGGGCAGCAATTACGGCGTTTGAGAGTTTGAAACTTTAACCCTCTCCCTTCAACAGCCTGATTATTGTTATACCTACAATGCCAATACACATAATTAATACGAGTTTTGTCAAATGTATAAATTTTGACCTTTCTTACGGTGGCACCTTCAGGAAAACCAGTTCCACCGTAACTGCGTCGCTTTTAAGTTTTATCAAGAAAGTCTTACACATGAACATGTAGACACGGCGATCCTTGTTGCATGGAGGACTGTCACTGTTTGTGTAATAGGTTTCTTACTCTTGCAGGATCTTGCTGTCAGTTGTCTGAGGGAAACCAAAGTCCATCACCTCGTCCATCAGCTCGTACACAGTCACAAAATTGTCACGAATACTCTCCTCCTCAAGCTCCTTAAAGTACTCCTTAAATACCTACAGACACAAACGGGCAGACACAGTTCAACACACACGTCATTTTATAATAGGTGTATGATAAGCAAGTAGTTTAGATACAGATATGCAGAAACAGCCAATGAAATAAGAGGTGAGTGTTGTCTAGTTGGCTGGTCATGTGATAATCAGAGAAAAAGCATATTATGAGCACCTAAAAAGAATCATTTATGATTGGTCTCTACTAAAAAAACACAATCTGCCACCTCAGTTAACAACAATTCAATCAAGCTGTGTGAACTGATAATGTTCTGAACACATGCAGCAAGTAGAAGTTAAAGATTTGGACAAAAGTGTCGGGAAACAGACGCACCTGGATAATTTTATAAAGAAAGGAGTACACCAGAGCCGCGTTGGCATTCTTCTTTGTCATCGCCACCACTGAAGGAAGGACTGTTAAGAAACAAGTGTACATGTACAAGTGACAGGTGTGCACGAGGCGCAGTGGACAAGAAATGGACCCACAGAATCTAAAAGATGTTCACTACATGCAGACACGTAGTGAACATCTTTCAGATACTGTGGGTGGTTGTGAGATGAATGCAATGACAGAAAAAGTTAAGCAGAAGGCACCACACTGGCAAGCAATTGAGAACATGGCCACGGGGAAGAAAAACAGCTCAGTTGTCTAATGCAGTGCACTGAGACTACAACTTACTCATGACTGCAGTATCATGCTGAATTAATAATGTGTGAGAAAACTTGACTGCCCAATCTCGCATTTAGAAAAGAGGATATACAGTGCATAACACATCACAGTGAATCAGTTCCTCAACTGGCTGTGAAATAAAATCTGAAGAGGCCTGAAGCACAGGACTTACTATGGAGCTGGAGGCGGCTAAGGGAAGAGGCCATTCAGGTACAGTATATGTATTAGATGCTGTAAATCTCTGCTACATTGCATATTTAATAATTTCTCTGTAGATATGATAATGAATACCTGCAGCTTAAGTAGAAAGCAGGGATGACAGTTACTCTGGGAAACTATACCATGATAAATTGGTGAATTCACACAGAGCTTCAGACTCAACTTCAGTTTACTACAGTAAAGGCTCATTTTCAATAGACACAACGAAGCACATTATTCAGACTTGAAGTAAAATGGATACAGTAAAGGTTGCTGTGTTTGATCCACAGGAAGTGTGAGGAGCCGTGGCTGACCATAGGTGTCATCTCAGCCTCCTCTTCTCTCTTCATCAGGATGGGCATAAAGTGGTCAATCTCATTCATGTCCATGTTCCCCATGTAGTTACGGCATATTAGGACCTGCATCCATAAAGTAAAGAAAACAATAAATAGGCAGAAGACAAGTATTATAAAGGCACTACCAAGTCGTTATTTATATTTATAGCCTGAGCACTCAAGCCTAAAGATGTGTCAAGGACCAAGCCTTAACCTCATGGGTGGAAACCCAGTTGGTGAGTCGGTAAAAGACACCTGCTTTCTTTGAATCTAGGGTTTTTTTGTTCAGGTCATTCTGACATGACTAGACACACAGGTGAGTGATCCACCTGATTCACCTTCCTGCAAAGAAACTCCTTTGTGGATGCACTGAAAGTAATACACAGAGAAAAAAGAACAACATATTGCCAAACAACCCAAAAATTACCCAGAAACCAGTTGTTGTGGCAAGTCATGGAATGGAGGGGGAAACCAAATAACCAAAATTGACAGAAACATACATGTTTTTGTCACAGAACTGCACAATTACCACATATTTTAAAGTTATTTCTGAAATATTTTAGGTCTGATTAGTGTCAGGGATTGTGACTAAGACAGGAACAGCACCAGGTGTTGTCTTGACATTTTCAGTTACAAACTACAATGATGTTCACCTGAAATGAAAAGATTCATTGCATTTAGAGCTCAGAAACCACCACACCCTCTCATTGTAAAAGAAACACACACACACATACACACACACACGCACACACACAAACAAGATGAGTCAGCAGTCTTACTAGAGTCCGGACACACAGAGTGAAGTGAAGAAAGAGATCAAAGCTTTTACGCTTCAGGGGTCTAGATGACAGACACACACACACACACAAACAAAGCCCCCCCCCACCTTTAATAGAGGAGTCTGTTGTACAGGGGTCACACAGGGGCATATACAACAAAGGCAGGAGGAAATAAGAAATAAAAAAAAGGGAAATGCCAGGAAAGTAAAGTAATCTGGGGGAGAATAAAGGATATGAACAGGCCACTGCTCAGCTTCTGTGAGAGGAGACTGAAACCACAGAGCGAAGAGGTCAGAGGTCACCGGGGAGAAAGACAAATCATTGCATCAAAAAGAACAGCGATACTGAAGAGTGTCCAGAGATTCTGTAGATCTGGAAGCAAACTTTAATAGAAAAACAGCAACAAAAATGTGCTAATTATTGTGAACTGCTAAGTTAGACCTGCTGTTACTATTACTGGTACTAATACACAATCTGTATTGATGGATTTAAAGTTAACAACAAGTGAAGAGTGAAGAGAGAAACATTAAAAATCGTTGACTCAGTCGACTGAAAGAGAATCATCACTATGTAATCGTATAATTGTTTAAGCCATTTGTAAAAGAAAGAATACCACATATTTCAGCTTCTCAAATGTGAGAATTTGCTGCTTTTCTCAGTTTTATATAATTGGAAACTAAATATCTCTGGGTTTTGGACTGTGGGCCAAACAAAATAAGCAATTTGGTAACATTTTATTTTCTATTTTCTAACATTTTGTAGACTAAATGATTAATCAAAATTAAAAATTAGTTCCAGCTCTTTTTAAAATACACGGTTAATACACGATTAACAGTTAATCCACATCCCACACTGCGCTGAACGAGGGTCTAAAGAGCATTGCAAAGGGTTAAAGCACTGAACACTGGTGCCACTAACACGATGCCACCAATACAATCACGATCAAGGAGCTGCCAACGCTGCCAACGCACACCTGAGTCATTTGAGTTGGCAGGAATGATTTGTGAAGAACACTAATTTCTAAAATACAAAAATGAATCATCAAGTAACATTAATTCCAGTAATACCCTGAGATCAAATCAAGTGCACTTGTGAGGATGAGGTGTGACAAGTTTCTCATTGACTGCTCCATTGCTCATTCAGCTCCCCGTTGTCGGCATATTGCTGCGTGTTCAGCTTTCCACGTTTCTCGACTGGACGTGGACAGCTTACTTGTTCCTCCTTTGACAACATATACTGTATGAAGCTGGAAGCTCTGACAATTATGTCCCACCTACAAAAACAATGATGATTTAGAACAGCTCATGTTTCACCTTTAGGATATTTAAGAGCTGACGTGGCGTAACACGTAGGTTCGAATGTGTGTCAGTTAAACTCAGATTAAAAAGGAAAACATCAGATAGAGTCGTATATTCAGCAAAGGCAGAACAAACAGAACACCTCGCACAAACAGTTAGCATATTTCAAGCCCCACAGCAGAGTGCAGCTACTTAATAATCCAGGTCTCATTAAATTCTACTGTGAATGTGTTACTTCTACTACTAGTTAAGAGACTATACTGTCTGATAAAAACTTATTCTGGTAAGTGTGTTGGCATTTACAAATACTTATTACATCCATCTATTACATTCCTGCAAATGTAATCATACATGATGACGTTAATATATGACAAGTTGATCAAAGGGGTTAACATAGACAGATTAGAGTAAAAGATTAAAGCTTGAAAGGAAAATTAAATTAAAACGTGTAGACGTGTTTTAGCAGCAAAAACAGACAAAGAATGCAGAAGGGGGAAAAACCAAACAAAAATATGTTGTCTATCCAAATATACACGTTCTACTGCCATATACGACCGTTTCTTACTGTGGGGATCCATTTCTGGTTCAGTCTAGAAAATCTAGAAGAATCACCATCTCTGTTGTTTTACTTCTCTTAAAAAGCTTCAGTTCCAGGGATTTAAGGGAAGTTCGTCATTGGGGCACACGAGGCAATCAGTGACAATGTGTTCAATCAATGCGAACCACTCGCTGCTGGCCTCTGAAGGCAAATGGCAACTAGAAAAGCCTCACTGGACTGTATCACCAGAAGGCAAACGGGACTAGAAATAACTCGACACAGCTATCAGTTTGTATCACTCACCAACAGTTTAGAAAACAATCACAGCACAAATCTTAAAGCACAACTCCATCATCACTCTGAGAAAAAAACACTGCAGAATAATGAGGATATTTTAGGGTGACAGGGCTGTCGGGAGTTAACAGTGGCTTGCTTGTAGATGGAATAATGGCGCACTGAGGAACGCAAAAAGCCGCCACTGAGTTGGTCCATCAATTGCACCCATTAAGCATTGTGCATGCTCACAGTGCCTCTTTTTCTGCACAGCTAGAGGTTCATTGTTGCTCAGCATTCCCAATTCAGCAAAACCCAAGAGTCAACAGCACCCGTGCCAGCAGCTCTGTGATGCCACACAGCGGTGCACTGAGTTAAATGCTAACATCAACATGCTAACATGCTCACCATAGTGACCTCACCTCACCTTAGTTTAGCATGCTAACATCGGGTAATTAGCGTGAGGTAACAGATAAAGCTGGTGGGAATGGCATTCGTTGTGCAGCTGTTTGATAACTTCTGCTTCAACGTGCTCTCTTGATAAATACAAGCACTTTGAACAAATGATGCCATGCTGATTTCAATAGTGTGACATTTCAGTCCACATAGCTGGTCCCGGCAGACAGCAGTGTACAGTGTAGTCACCAGGAGACTTAGAGGGGGGCGGACCTAAAGGTGGAGGGATAAAGGGCAGAGGTGGAAGCTGGCCTCTGTAGCAGCGGTGTGTTTTCAACTGTGTTTAGATGTGTGTACTGCAGTGACCTGTCTACCTGTACATGACTGGTTTTGGTTGATATCAATGAGATTGCCTATATGATTATTTGGAACTATGTTATCATTGTGAATATATTTTTCTCCCTGTCTTGCCTCCTAGTTTAGTGGATTTTTTGCAGATTTTTCTGCTTTCGCTGCTGTAATAGAGGCCGGAGGATCACACCTGGTCAGGACAGGCGGAGAGAGAGGACTGAAGGTGGAGAGCTACTGACTTGCCCCAGGGCAGAGACAGATAGAGAGGGAAAGAGAAAACCTTTAATCTGTACAATCAGACATCCAGGCTACGAGGGACTGATCCTCTTCCCTGATGGGTGATGTCAAGCATATAAGAGGCTTCTTTAGCAAATCCTCTTCTTGCCCCTTAAATAAATGAACTGTGTGAGGTTTAGATGTAAACCTGATGAAGTAAGAAAGAGTGACACTTTAAAGGCTGCAACTGAGCATTATTTTCATTATTAATGAAACTGTAAAGTAAGTAAAAATGAAAAGTAAAGAATCTTCAAATTGCTTGTTTTATATGACCAATACTCCTAACCCCGAAGGATTTGAAGTGTAGGTTGAACGAAAGCAATTTGAATAGATCACTTTGTGCTCTGGCGGATTGTGATGGACAATTTTTCTTTTGACATTTTATAAACTAAATGAGTAATAATGAAAACAATGTGCAGATTTGTTGATCTTCTTCTTTAATAGACATTAAGACCTAAATAAAAGTAGCAAATCCTAATTGAGAAGCTGATACCAGACAGGCAAAAAAAAAAAAGAATAGAAAAGAAAGACAAGTAAATGATTTGTTAATATTCTGTCAATAAATGAACTGCTTAATTGGCTGAACGTTTCAGCTCAATATACTATAGTGACTCATATATGCTCCTCAATGCTCCTGTCACATGAAGTAATTTGTATGGGATTTAACCTTTTGGGGCTGCAAAAAGTAAAAGTGTTCAACTTTGAAATAGGACACATCATAGGGTCATAAAAGCTGCATCGCTGCACAAGAACAAGCCCTGCGTGTAACCTGAACATTGGTGAAACGAGTTTGTCAAGTTGAACCTTCCTGTCTTACACTAAGTTAGCCTCTTTACCAGGAAATGTATGTATTCTGGCATTTTATGTACAGTTGCTACAGTAAAAGAATAAAAAAAGGAAACTATCCTTTAAGTCCTGGACTTTATAATATAATATTTTCCTGTAGCAGGTGCTTCGTTAATAACTTCCCCCCCAGTAACAACAAGTCGCCACAAACTTACCTTTCCCTTCAGGTCGAGGATAAATATCGCCGACGCCGACATCTTGGTGGAGAAAAATCCTCGAGAACAAGAAGTAGCCTAGATAATATGTGGGTCTACTGTAAGATATATGGGTCAATTAAAGGGAATTATATTCGCTCCCATGATTCATCCTCCTTCCTCCTCTCCTCCACTATCTTCATTCGTCGCGTTTCACTGCAACTCGCTGCTTTTCCGGACCGGAGAATCAAGCTAGCTGCAGCACAAGAAACAACTTCCGGTGGTTGGGTTAGGTTAGGTTCGGTTTTATTAGGATACCTGGGGTCATCATAAGACATAACAGTAGGCCTGCAAAATAAAAAAGGACAAAAACAAGAACAGATACACACACAAGCTCCTGACAATACAATAATCAGAATCTGTGAAATCCAGTGATTCATTTGTGGTTTCCTTTTAAGTACTTGTCTTTACAGTTTCCTGATTCCAAAAGCAATTACAAGTTGCTGTGATATTTTACTTTAATTCACCCAAAATTACCAATGTCATATAAACTAAGTACTGTATATTTTGATTTTGTGGATTTTGGATCTGTTTATTGATATTTTTATACTTGCACCTATTTTATTTTCACACATTTTAAAACATAAATAAAATGTTCTGTATCCAGCTATAGTGTATTTGCAAATAAGGTTTTATATAAAAAACATATGATGCATTTATTAAAATGTTTGCATTAATATAGATCAAATACACAGTAAATAAAGCAGGTCAAATTGTTGTAGGTTGTATACTAGCAATTTCGAAGTCTGCACCTTTATTCTGGAGGCGGAATTGTTCCGGTTTGGCGCCGGCTCGTCCACGTGAACTTGACGCGCTGTGTTTCCGGGTAGGAAGCTCGCCTGACAGCTTCACACAGACCTGTCAGACCGCTCTCATCAGCTGGATGGTCTCAGAGGATCCGAAACGCTCCAGGCCTCTTTTTCGAGACACAGTGTCAGGCTTAATTACTGTTGTTGATCCCAGGAGTGTTGTAAAGTTAAAAAAGAAAGGTGAGTGTGATTATTCCAGTTTGTGGCCAATGAGGCAAAGAGCAAATGGTGGAGAAAGTTGTCCTCAGAAGTTGCACCAATTGTTTGGATTTAAATATAGACTTGACCCATGCACACAGTCCAGGTTTCGGTCACAACTGGATTTTTATTGAGGTCACACTGTTTAAGATTTCCCGACCAAACCATAGGACGAGTTTACAGCAGGGAAATACTGAATTCATGCACAGCCCCTGTCTAATGTTACCTTTCTTAAAATAGCAGTGAAGTTGAAAGTAACTCATTACAAGTTCGACTAATGCTTCTACTATAATTGACTCGGCCTACATTTTTTTAAAGTAGGCTAGCAAAGATGTACCTTTTTCTAAGAACATTCAGACATGTTTGAAAGACATGTCCTTAGTGTATGACGCTGAAACGATGTTAACCTGTCTCCCAGGTTATTGATCTGTTTGAAAGCCCTCATAAAAGAAAAGATGGCCACCTGCAGAGAATCCCAGTGTCCTTATGTTGCCTACCCAGAGCTCTCTTTAAAATCTGACGAACAGTTGAATAGGCTTTTGATTAAAGGCCCAATTAGTCTTCAGTCATATTATGCACCCATGCATAAGTTACTCTCTGCTTATGTGTCGCTCACAAAACATGACAGTGCAAAGTGAAATGTTCCTGTTTATATTTTGTCTAAATCACACAGATGTATTTTGCACAACCTGTGCTCTCAAAACTAATCAATCAACCAATCAACTCAGCCGTGTCAGCAGATACAAAGGTGATTTGTTAATGTTCATATTTACAGAAGCTCATTTGAATTGCTGTTTCTAGACCAAATGTGATTAATTTCATTAACACATATAACCGAGAATCACATTATTATTACTGTTACTGCTACCAGTATACTGACAAGTAAGGCATGGCAAAAACTGCCTATATTTATTTTCCTAAGTTTATTCAGAAATTCTCTTTTATGGATCCTCAGATTGCACATTGAGAACTACTTCCATTATAATGCACTTTGCATTGAATAAATCTGTGCTGCCATGAAATTAAGACACTGTTGAGCACTGGTGTTTACATTTTTATACTTTCCTAAACTTAACCATCATTGACAATCTTCCTCAAACAAAGCGGCGGGAAAAAAGAAAAGGTGGGAGTGGAATCGGTGGTGTAGGGTGGTATACAGCGTAGAGACAGTCCTACTAAGCGATGGTAAATTCAATCTCGTCCATCTCTTCCTCTGTGTCCTCCATGATCTCCGCTGCTCGCTCAGCCCTCGCTCTCTCACTGGCCGGGATGTAGTTGTCCTCAATGAAGCCGTCATCATCCTCCTCGCTCACAGGATGGATACACCGAGGGTTAATTCCACGTCCCCCGTGCATGGCGAATTCCACCTCCAGGCCTGGAAGCAGTAATAGAAACACATGTACTGCATTAGGACCAACACTCATTTCAAGGTAAGTCCAGTGTGTTATTCTAACTGACAGTGGGGTTGGTGTTGAAAAATGAAAAACTGCATCCTATAGGTGATTGAAAGCTGTAATCTGTAATGTCACAATGATGTACAGCCTGAAACTGCTTTAACAGTGACTAACGAAGTGGATTTATGTGATCAGATGAAGTCTGACAGGAATCTTTCTCCTAAATGAGCTTTTAATGATTGTTATATCAGCTCACAAGCAGAGAGTGTGACTAAGAAAAAAATGATTAATTAATTTCTGACCAGGAGAGATTGTAGTGTTTTTCTCACAAATTCAAACTTCACTGTGTTAAACACACAAAAAAAGATATGGAATATAAAATGTTATTCTAATTTCTCTTCCTGTTTCAGATTCGGCCATTAGTGTGCATTTCTCTTTTTTGGGTTACAGTTGTGTATGTAAAAAGTGTGTGGACATGACATCACAATAAGTACAATGGGCAGGATGATTTATTATCCTTGGTGTTAGCCACACCCGTGCCTGTATTGCAGCACATCACTGACCACAACACATCATAAATCTTCAAGGGCAAAAACTGTTTATTTACACACCCAGCTGGTTTGGTGCAGAGTTGGTAGCGTACAATCAGTTTCTCCGAGCTTTACCGTGGAAAACAGCGGCCCGTAAAACCAAAACAATGAGCTGAAAGACCCTAAAATGCTTCATAAGGCTATGGGTATCTGAAGAGTCAGGTAAGTAAAAGTAGTAAAACATAAATATCATATTTATTGTTTCTTCTAAGGTCCCAAATATAGCTTTTGGTTGAGTGTTGATCGCTCCTAAATGTTACTGGCGAGTGTCAAATATAGCAGCTTTTATACCAACTGCACAAAGAAATTGAAGGTTTCTTATATTAAGGTAACAAACCTGATGGGTCACACTGGCTAACAGTGTCTGTCTCCCTCAGCCGCGTGTGCCTGTAGCTGGCCAGGTAACGTCGAACCACCTGGCATTTAGCCAGAATGGCGATGAGAATGGAGACAGAAATGGCTGTGACCAGGACGGCCACCAGGAACTCCCAGTTGTGGGAAGTATATTTGCCACTGGGGCTTGTCAATGTGTCTGCAAGAGAGAAACATGAATCACATCCTGCTTAATGTGTTAATACTATTTTTCCTCGTCATTGTGGAAAGCACCTAGAAATCGCGGCTCGGTTCCAAACATCTAATTCTCTATTGCTCGTTTTAAGTGGCTGCCTTTAGCAAAAATGATCTTTAATCTGATGTAGACTGGAAAGACTAAGAGCACATTTTACTGAGGATACATGAATCGTTTGACATTGCAGATATAACTGAATTCTTACCATTTTGTGCTGTTGTTAGTGTAGCTGAAGAGGCTGTGCCATTTAATGATTGTTCCATCTGGCTTTGCTCTTGTTTGTAATGTCTCTTTTGGGGTGTCACTTCTCCTGTGTGCCTCAATTTGCCTCTTGTTGGATGAGTCTCTTGCACTGGGGCACCACTCTAGCATGACGCCATGGGCCGTAGGTGTGTGTCACACATATGTCAGTCAAAGAGCAGTTATTTGTGACCTGCTAAATGGGAGCCTCTCTTTCTGCAAGATCCAGCGGACTCTTTAACTCCTGTAACTGAAGCTGGAGAGGCGGTTTTAATTCCTCCACCAACTGATTTTTGGTCATGTGCAAAGCTGGTTAGTGTTGTGTTGTCTTCAGCAGGTAAAAATAAATGGGATCTGAGGGAAATGTTGCAGGGCAGGCATCTCCCCAGATGAGGGAGGTAGTTGTCTGGAATATTTCAATTGACCTGGAGAGAGTTAAACCTTCAGAGCTCCACTAGGTGGCAAGGTTGAGTGACAGGGGACTCATCTCAGTTCAGTAACAAAAGGTGAAAGGTGGTGGCAGCATTATCATCCTATGTATGAGTTGAAATATGAGCCAGTGTCCTCTTGCTGCAGTCAAATGAGGCTTTAGAAAAAGTGTGAAAAAGAAATAGAGAATTAAATCAGTATGAATCTTTGCATTTTACACACTTTCCTACAAAGGCGTCATACAAACATGTAAAAATATCAGCCTTTTCATTCATGTAGAATATCAGTAAACTACATTGTCCCTGTATCTCATGTGCATTATAGCTTTGAATTCATTTGAACTCTTTGTGCCAGTAAATGCATATTTCATAACTGAGCATCACAAAAAGAACATGAACAATCAAATGACCTAAATATTTCACTTGGTATGTATGATGAGTGAGAGTGTGATCATAAATAGGAGAAACTGCCTGGATCCTTTAAATCCAGAAGTCATAATTGAGTACGAGCTGCCGGGAGCTCAGGAGGATATCATCCACAACAGGAAAAGTGTGCCGCAAACAGGAAGTCCCACATACTGTAGGACCTTCCTCCGTAGGTCTAGCTGACATGAAGCACTTGTAAAATTACTTGTGTGGTGTGTGTGTGTGAACGAATCTGACTATGTGCTTCACAGATATCTACAATACAGGAGCCCAATACTTAATGATTTTAAAAGAACAATAAAAGAAAGCCTGCTTTCAACTTCAACATTTTGGAAAATACATTGATTTACTTGTATGGCATAGCATTAGCTGAGAAGACCATTCGAAGCTAGAGCCATCAGCCGGTTAGCTTAGCTTAGCACAAAAACAGCTAGCCTGGCTGTGTCAAAAGATAAAAAAAAGTCCCCTACCAGCACCCGCAAAGCTCACTTATTAACATATTTTATCTTGTTTGTTTAATTCATACAAAAGTCAAAGTAACAAGTAACTTTCCCAAGTCTCTGCAACGGTTCCTAGCCGAAAGAGTCTGACACTTAACCCTCCATAAAACGCATACACTTCTTTTTTTGTACGGATTATTCAAACAAGATATTAAGCTACAGGTTAATTGTTGCGCTTTAAAGGGGCTGGTAAATTTTGTCACCTTTGGACAGAGCCAGGCTAGCTGTTTCCAGTCTTTGTGCTAAGCTAAGCTAACTTGCTGCTGGCTGTCATGTTGCTTATCTTCTCATGTAACTCTTCGCAATAAAAGCAAAGAATCGTATTTCCCATAATGTCTAACTATTCCTGATAAATTTGCATAGTAAATCTCTGTGGTTTTTCCTTTGTCTGTGTTTTTATGATCCCCTTTGAATTGTATCATGGATTCCAGTAGCCTCAGTTTCACTGTGTGACTTGGCATCAAAAACATCAGGGATGTTCTGAATGCAAATGCAAACCTGAAACTTGTGTCTGAAAGAGAGAGAAGCTTTGTGTACAGCTATTTGCAAAACTGCCAGGGATTTGCATGCATGAGTCTAGAAGTCATGTCCCTGCATTTACAGTGAAGCTGTGAGTATGCAGTTTACTGTGCGCTAACTGTATTTTAGGTTTAACGTGCCTTGCTAGGACCTGTATTTTTGATGTCTTTGACCTGTGCTGTTTACTTTAACATGTTCATTGTCATAGTTTTAAAGGAGTTTGATTTATTTCCTACCTGATCATAATGTTTTTATCATGTTGCCACCCTAGCTGTAGCTTCCAGTGTTTCTGCTAAGCTAAGCTAAGCTAACTGGCTGCTAGCTTCAGGCTACTGAAACTCCACACTTGACATGAGAATTGTATCTAACGCTCAACAAAAAAGCAAATAATCACATATTATCCAAAACGTTAAACTTTTCTTTTAAAATGAAACCGGTGAATTAGTTGAAAATATTAAAACTGATATTTAATAATAAGAAGAATAACTTTTATTTATATAGCACCTTAGGGTGATGTAAGGTCATCTGTTAAAACCAATAGGAAGCCAAGCTGCTACATTCTGAATTAGTTGGAGGTGAGAGAGTGAAATTATATTATTCCAGTGTAGCCTTGTAAATCACAAATGCAGACTTCTCTGTAACGCTGATCGACTGTTAGACCCCCATGTGAAGGGATGAGCCCGACATACAGTCGACGTTTCTATTCAAATATAATTGCATGTTTTGAGAAATAGCCATTTTGGTTTTTCATTCACTTGAATCTTGCAGTAGGATAAATTATTAAGCAAACTCTGGGCTGCAATTATGTTTCACCCTCTGAAATGATGGCTTCCCATTCTTGAAAACGTAAAAGTAATTTTGAATCTTATTCACATTTTCTTCCTTTCTCCAATATGTGATTATTTTCCAGTCTGGATTAAGACTTGTGTATCTCTCTCTTTCTTGGCTCTGGGGTGATTTTTCACAGCAAGAGGGGTCCAGCTGCTTAGCGGCAGCCATTAGGCCTCTTCCTTTTCGTCTTCGACAGCTATTCTCTTCAGCAGTGTTGGCTGTAAACACACCAACGGGCCTGCCTTTATCTCTTCCTGTTCTGTCCTCACACAGGCAAAGCACAACAAAATATACACACCAAGTAGCACAGGACCGGGAGCCATAGGAGGGAAGCCTGGGAGCGAGACATCTAAGTGTGTCAGATGTAGTAGTGTTTGTGAGCTCTATTGTGCACTGTGTTTGTACATGAACACGCATGTGGAAGAGGCTGCGGTGTTTGAATGTGAGTCAGTTTTCAGCGCCCCAAATTGTGAGTCAAGCGTTGAGTTTATAGACCGTAATGATGGC
The DNA here is from genome assembly GCA_036023655.1 of Nannoperca australis. Lineage (NCBI taxonomy): Eukaryota > Metazoa > Chordata > Actinopteri > Centrarchiformes > Percichthyidae > Nannoperca > Nannoperca australis. The sequence continues at coordinate 17,797 of JAVQJD010013437.1, forward strand.
CAGGGGGTGTAAAATGTTCTTTCTGTCATCAAACTGAATAAAACATTAACAATTATTTTCGGTTCACGGAGCGTGATCACATTCTTTTGAACAGACAAATTAACTAAGCAATTTTATAGTTTGAAATGTGATTGTGCTGGTTGAGGTGTAAACTGTGCAGTGGTGGAAAATAAGTTCTGTACTTAAGAAGAATTTCGATGTACCTGTACTCCCACTTTATGCAACTGCATACTTCCGGTTCATTATGTTTAAGAAGTAAATATGGTTGTTTTTGCTCCATTGCATTTATCTGACGATGCATTTAATAGTTGCTAGTTACTTTTAAACCAGTTTGGCATGATCCCATGCAAAAGTTAGCAGTGTCACCAATAACACTGGTTAACACTTTTTCCCTGTACACTTGAGGGCCAAAGGGTCCAATATTTCACCTATAAAAGCAAACAAAAATCTGTAGAGATTTGTGTAGCAGAACCTTCTTTCTTTTCATTTTTCCAGCCCTATTAATCCTCTCACGACCCAAGTAACGTGTAATGGAGCACTTTTTACACTATCCCTAAGTAAAGAAACTGAGTAGCTCTCTCATCACTGAGCTTACGTAACAAAGAGCCCGATTTGAATAAAAAATTTAATTGAATTACGAGAGTGCAAAACAGCTGAAACAAAATGCACTAGCTTCATATAACAAATCACCCTAATCATACTTGATTAAGTAAACATCTCTCTCCCTGACTAAGATAATCATAGATATTCATAAATCATTGCAAATCAAACAAGCGTCCTTCACTTGACCCTCGCCCTAACAATCCACAGAGCAACGTGCAGCAAGCCTCCCTCTTTCCCTCTTATCCCGCTGCCAAGTTTATATTTTTGTCTCGCTTTGAAAATGTGTGGAGGAGTCAGGCTGTGCCATTGTTTGTCAATGATAAAGCCATAAGGTCTGATAGTGCGGTGAGATGAAAAACAGCTGGCAGAGACATTGTTTGTGAGCATTATTATTTAACTCACGCACTGTAAATTTAAGCTCACATGGCCGGCATGAAATATTTTGGTATGAATACTGCAACTTTAAATGAAGATTTTTCATTCATTCAGTTTAATGTTTGGTTTTTGCTGCAGCGTCAACAGAGAAACGTCAGGGACACAATGGGTAAAAGCCAACCTTGGTTACGTGAGGCGTGAAGACAACAACACGCTGCTATTTGATATTTACAGATTAGCTTTAGCACCTGGCTCTGTTTAAATAAATAGAGCAGATCTGAACGCGTGCTTCTTCGAGAATGAAACAATAATGAACAAATGTCATCTAAGTGAGAGGCTAATGGTGTGTTGCTGATTTGGGTGAAAACAGCAAGAGGCCCATATACAACAGGTGCAGGAAATGGTTTGGCTCCCAGATCATTGTAATGAAAACACTTCGGATTTCTATGTTCTTTATTACCTGTTACAGCACTGAATAACTGCAATGCAGACAACTTTATATGATGATTTACATTGTTGTGATACTCAGAATTATATCAGTTGTCATATATGTCAATCAAGTAGATCTTACCAGCAGTGCCTTCAGTCTGTCCTCCTTTTTGGTCAAAACCTAAAGTAAAGTTTTTTGGCATTTTCAACAAATTTTCAAAGCCCATTGTGACATTTTAGTACATAATTTGTTAATTATTGCATTATCTGCTCACATGATAAGCTATAACCCCAAAACCCAGTCAAGGCCATCATGTGATCTTTACATGGTGCAAGACTGTCAAAGCTCCCACTTTTAGAAGACCAGCTGTTTGTTTTTTTCCCAGTCTTACCTGGTCAACTGTCTGTGTAGCTTCCTCTAGCTTCAGCGAGTTTACCTGCCGTCTGTCCGCTCTCACGTTTCACGTCAGCGCTCACTACATTTTCCTTTGCTTTGTATGTAAAATGGAGAAATGTTGTGCAAAGGTTGAAGAGGTGTGCTCTGCAGCTGCTTCCCAGAAGGACAAGTTAATGGGTAACTTTGAAACTAAGGTGTGCTCCCTCCCGCCCACTGTTGCTCTGCTCTGTGCAATGGCACAGCAGACCTGGTCAGAGGCGACACTCAGTCTTATTTTAAATGACTACACACTACCAGTGTGCATTCATAGGAAAGAGTTCTAGGCAACCAGTCAAACCTGCTTTTTATGCAAATGTTCTGTTTGTTTAGACACAGCCCCAGTGGGTAATCAAATAATATTGTTTGAGATCTGTTTCGTGTGCTCTTGTAGTGTGTGTGTGTGTGTGTGTGTGTGCGTGTGTGTGAGAGCGTAGTTTAATTAGAATGCCTAACAGGTGACACACCTTTCTTTGTTTATGTAAAATGTGAACCCCTTTCCCACTCCTTTTCAGATGAGGGAGGAAATCAGACAAGATACTGTTTGTGGCGACAAGGAGGTTTGTTTATTTAAGACGTACAGCCTGAGGGGAGAGAACAGACCTCTGGTGGCTCTGAAAGGAAAAGCGAGGTGACCCTGAAAACAATAGGGCCACTTCCTGGCCACTCGGCAGCACAATCTGCATCTTTACACTTCCCTCCCTTACTCTTCCTCCTCCCCCCCCCTTCCCCTCCATATGTTCCAGGATGCTTCGGCTGCATGTCTTGGGGCAGATGGCAGAGACAAGGATGGGTTGGGACAGTAAAATGATAACTCAGCATCAGCTGAGAGAGGCTGTAGGGGTTTCCCACCATAGATGCTAGGGGCTGTTTGCTGTAGTCTGACTGTTGGATTATTATGCCATGTTTTATCTATTCAGTACCTTTAAAAAAAAAAAAGTTTGATTATTGATTACAAAAAGTATACTTTACTGGTCATTTTGGGGAAATGTTATCATTTGCAGCAGAAGTATAGAGTTGACCTAAGATAAGAACAAAGCCAGTCGAGGTGAATGTCTTTACATGAACTGATTTTTGGCATCAGAAGTCAGCTGTTAACACCACTGACACATTATTACCTTTTAACTTGTTAGTAAAGAGTTTCTCATTTAGACACAGAGTGTGCACAGAGTTCTTTTGGAGTTCTGATTGTGTCCACCTGACAAATGTAACTCCAATATTAACTCTATTTTTCCAGCTATTCAGACAGCTGTGACAAGTGACTAATCAGAAAAGTTTATGATTTTGACAGATATTTATGTCAAATGTTTTGCTAGTAATGTCTTCAGTCCATTTACAGCAGGCAAACATAAACAAGGTCAAGACCATGAATGGCACCGATGGAGCAGTGCTCGGGTTGTGGACAGCATTTTTGTAATAGATCAGGGGCTTTCCCCACTTTTTCTACCATTGGATGCTTACTGTTTGTCCTCTCAGTGAAGTGGTGGGAGCCTGGGGTCACGGCCCCGTCTGTGGGGAAGATGAGAGGGCCTTGCTAAGTCCTTTAAGAGGAGGGAAATAACAACACGTGTCGCGCTGTACATAACAATGGACATTCAGACCTGAGGAAGAGCAATGTGACAAACAAGTTTTCAACTGGCCATTAAGCATCAAGAGGAGACAATCCACAGCGCTCAGCAGGCTGGAATGATCACACTTTTCTTTTTCTTGCCTCTCACAAAATTCCCCGCTGTAATCAATGTGATCTGGAACCACCAAAGGGTATGTTTTACAAGGTGATAGCCGCACATAATTCACATTCCATATGTGGCCTCCATCTAAACATGCGATAATGTGAGTGAGGCTCGGCACATCTGCTTTAAATCTGTTAATAAAACAGCTGCAGGAGCATTATTCTCTGAGTGGCCTTTTATTATAATGACTTAAATGTGATACTCTCTATCTGGGCTCTAATTTCATCAGTCAAAGTGCCTTGCAAAATGCGCTTCTGCACACAAAACTAAGCCCTTTTGTCTTTTTCTCCTTTATGTCCTGTGCTGCTTTGATGACCCA
>JAVQJD010013445.1:0-16752 GCA_036023655.1 Nannoperca australis
ACACACACACACACACACACACACACACACACACACACACACACACACACACACGGAAACTGTTAGTTGATTCCACCCTCAGAGTTTCAAGTGGAACTGCAGCTGCGCCCCTCGTTTAACCAAAACAAACACTAACATACATTTCGCATCCTGCTCTTAACTTCGCAACGCCTTGCAAACTGCCTGGCAGCACAATCCCGGAGATGCCGGCCGTTTACAGTGAAGGCCGGATGATTAAAAACAAATCTGAGAGATGACTCAGTGCGGAACCGAGCCTTGTTAGTCTAAAGCAAACGTCAACACACTGGCTACTTCGGTGATTGCTGTGTAGCTAGTTAGCTACAGCTAGCCGTTAAGATAACTTCGCTAATGTAACTTTGTCTTTAAGGAAAACAACGACAAATGCTGTCGAATTAGGCGTTGAACACGTCAATGCTTTAGGTTTCTCAAGGTAACGCCGAGTTTTATCTCTTAATTTCTAAATGTCTTACCCCTTTACAACGAAAAAAGGGTCTTCTAGCGACATGATGCTTCCTTCCTCCTTCCTCCTTCCTCCAGCGCATGCGCACTTCACAGCCATTGCTCAATGACGGGATACTGTGGCAGTTGTTTCCAGTTATTTTAATAATGAACACAGTTGTGGTTATGTATGGCACAGTATACTTCTGCATATAATTTATGTCCTATTCCATCTTGTAAAAGTTAGAAAAAAGTTTTCCTACACACCGACTACGTCAATCAAATCTAGTTTAATAAGAATGTCTTGAGACCAGGTTGAATGTGGTTAAAGTGCAGCTTTCTTAATAACCAAGCGGGAAGAAGACTGGCTGGTCGTTTGGAGAAATGGGTTTGTTGGGAAAGAAGAGGAGTTACCGGTAGGTTATACATCTGTGGGGGATTAGTTGCCATGGTAACGTCTATGGAATCACTGCCCCCGTTACCGTAAAGTACCGGTATACAAACAGAAAGCAATTCACAGCATTTAACTCTTTGTATGCACGCTGTCTAAATATTTACAAAGGAAAAGCATTTTCTGACTGTTAGATACAGTAGACTAGTAGTAGGCTACACAGAGAAAACATCTACAGTAGGCCTAGAATTTCGTGACAACTGGGCAAACTCCATCTGATGAAGATCGCATGATATGATTTAAAAGGTCCGGGACGGCTGGTAAATGGACCTTGGGGTTTTGTCAAATGCTGTGTCCACAGTTAAGAATAATCTGTGTTGTTTACATTTATAATGTGGTATACAACGCTAATGCAGTGTAGAAAATAGTATAGATTTGACCTATTTAAGAAACGCGACTCCCTTTTTAATGTTTATATATTGTACTCAATTAAAATAGTCAGACTAGAAGCATATTGCTCCTTGAGGTGCTATGACACTTTGCCAGCATGTAGTCTATATAATATAGGCTAGGCTAATCAATGTCTATTAATGTATAGTGGGTAGTGTTTTTTAGCCTGGTTACAGACATTTCTGCATATTCTTAAATAACAAAGATTTTGACTGTGAAAGTTTATTCTTCACCAAGGAAACAGTAACAGTTTGCCAAATAAATAAAAATAATCAGTCAACAGATGGATTTTGCACAGCTATGGAGAATCATGGGGCAAACACCTGCTTATGAACTTGGCGGGGTCTCTAAATGCCAGACACATTTGTTTCTAAATGATTTGAATTATTTTTTTACATTCATAACCTATAAACACAAAGGTACCTGTCACACATAATGATCTGTGCATTCTATATTATTACATATCAAGTTTCTGATCATAGACATTATTGAAAAATATATATTTATGGTATTTGATTGTCATAAATTGTTGCTGTGAACATGTATATTGTAGTGGGGGAGTCAAACAATGGTACTATAATATAAAGTATGTTAAACAAGCAATGCTAAAAACTCTAAATCATCTCAAAATGATACCAGACGTTCTCTTTATTACCTATGTTTATGTAAACCTTTGATGAAGGGTTGTCCAACAAAATGATGTTATAGGATGCATGGATTTCTCAACCTTCCTCAGAACAGACCTAGAATCACAGTTTTAATTTGTTAGTCAAAGGAAATGGATTTCTGACAAAAGCTGATGAATCCTCTGGACAACATAGAGCTCTCATTAAAAATGAATTAGGAAAAGATTCACATAGATGGGCAGAGTGGCTCAATTGTCGGAGAAAAAAAAACATGCATGCTCAGCGATTCCCCCAGTACTGTTTGCATGTTCTCTCTTTACAGCCTTCCCTTTCCTGTCCAACCCATATGTCTCAATTCCTGACGGGTTTTCTCCTCTCATTCCCACCCTGCCCTGTCCAGCTCCTTCCTCCCTTCCTGTCTTCATCCTGTTTCCTCCCCTCTACCCCTCGTTCACTTAGCTTCCTCCCTTCCTGTCTTCATCCTGTTTCCTCCCCTCTACCCCTCGTTCACTTAGCTTCCTCCCTTCCTGTCTTCATCCTGTTTCCTCCCCTCTACTCCTCGTTCACTCAGCTTCCTCCCTTCCTGTCTTCATCCTGTTTCCTCCCCTCTACTCCTCGTTCACTCAGCTTCTGTCCTGTAAAAATTCACAGCTTGAGTTATAAACATCACTCTTGACACATAGACACACTGAATGACTCAGAAATGTAATTTTAACTTTTTTAGCTCAGTAATATTCATTAATTTGTTGTTTCATTTTAAGACTCAGTTTATTGTTGTCAAAAAAAGTTTAGATAAACTCTTTCATGACGGTGGTTTATTATCACCAGTTTTTCTCAAAATGAAAAACGGATTTCTCACTCTGGCCAGCTTGACATTTGTTTATTTCTTGGGTCAGAGGTTTTGATTTTACATTATTAAAACCTTTTTGTCTACATAGTATTCTAGCATAACTACTGGTTGGTACCTGGAGCAACATGCAGATTTGATAAAACTGCCATGTGTAGACTTCTGTTTACACTGTACATGACAGGACTTAATGTACATACTTAATGCACAATGTATATGTATTATGTATATCCATACATGATGATAATGGTATCCATGTTTCTGATCTGACATCTCAAAAACTGATATCTAAATTACCTATTAAACATAGTCAAGTCCGTAAGTATTGGGACATCGACACAATTCTCATCTTTTTGGCTCTATACACTGTATAACAGTATAATAGGACCTGTGACACAGGTGTTTGTTTGCAGTTCTAAATTAATGCACCAGTATTTATGGAGAAATGTGGAAATAAACAGGAGTTCAAGTTCAAGTTTAGGTTTATTCATCAAATGCAGTTAATGTAACATGCAATGAAATGTTCTGGACGAGAATCTGTCAACAGAGCAAAAATATAAAATATGAGGTATAAGAGTAGAATTTACATTAAAAAGAGCACCGGAGGCTAACCACCTGATGCAACCCATGGAATGTATACAGGGTAAAGTCAATTTAAATTGATAAAGCCCAAAATCTCACATTTGGGTCAAAGGGCTTTACAGTCTGTGTAGCATACGCCTTCAGTTCAGCTGAGAAAAAAAATTCCATTCTCACTGGCTGTGAGAAATCATTTGGTTCTTTTTTCTAAACTCAAAAGTAGTTGGTTATCATTTTACACTTGCTGCCTCATTACTTGACTTATCTCTACCGCTCATCTACTGTCCAGCTCAGCTGAATGTGCATATGCCTCGATGGAAAGTGTGAGTCATTTTGAAAACACAGTGATGTAGCAGGAAAACAAAACAAGTCTGAAGTGAACCGAGTCACTCTGGCATAACAAAAGAAACTGGCTGAGAGTCAACAAGGAGGGGGGAAGAGTCCGAGAGGTGCCCGGTCTATAAATACACACGCTGACCAATTCTCTAAGGATGCCCTCAAGTGCTCCTTGTAAGGATGACCTACTTTCATATTTGGAATTACATCTTGCAGCTGCTGAGAGGTGCATTCACTAGAGAATAATAAAAAACCTGGTTGCTTCAACAGTAGTTGCTACTGGTTTGCTGTTGTTTCTTTTCAGAGCTGAAGTTACATGAAGCTGCTTTGTGGAAGGAAGAAGAAAAAATACACGTCATCACATTAATTGATGAAAACCTAAACAAACACCAGGCTGTTGTGTCACACATACAGCATGAACAGAACCAAACACTTTAACCCTTTATCGGGCAAGTAACTACTTTTGGTCATTTCCGCACATGTTAGATATGAACACGTTTCTTTCACCTTATAGGTGTTTTTCTTGTATTTCTTATATAAATACTTATTGGTATTTGTTTTACCACTGACGGGCGAGTAACCTGATATGGTAACTTCATTGGTCTTGATTTTCTACAAATTGAAAAATGAAAGATTTAGAAAAATTTTGTTATTGTAAGTATTGTTATGCTCTCCAATAAGAGCCTATGGTTGATTTTTTGAGTATTTCAATGAGTGCCCTATAAAGGGTTACCCACCAGTCTGCACTCAACCTAAATGCTACAAATCCATGAAAACATTCAGACCTGTTACATTGCACACATTTAAAATGGAAAGCTATTGACAACCAGTGTTAAATTAATGAGCATGTCAGCATATTGGGCCAATTGACTTTGAAATCAATCAAAACGTTAATTCATCAAACATTGTTTAAGTACATACCAGCAATTTTGCATGGTTTAAACAATTTGCAAAAGGTAACTTTTTTCAACTTTTTTATCAGTTTGCTCTTGTGTTTTAAAATTATAGGCATGTTGGCAGGAAAGGTATTCTACAGGCACCCTTGGTTTCCAGTTACTCCATATAATTGAAAGAAACTGAGTCAATGCAGTGTAGCTTCACAACACTGATACACACAGTAGCTGGTAAAGTTAATATGGCAAACACGTTAGCAAACATTAGCTTATTTACACATTGAGCAGACAGAGAAACATTATCATTCAGCTGGAGTTGTGTGATGTTCATCATCGATTCATATTCTGATTGTTTTCTCATTTACTTGTTTTGTCTATTAAATGACAGAAAATAGTCAAAACAGCCCATAATAATTTCTCACAGTCCAAGCTGATGTCTTCAAATGTCTTTGTTTTGGCTAATCAATTCTTCAAACCAGGGAATGTTTGCCATTTTTGCTTAAAAATTGATTATTTGATTATCTAAGTTGTTGTGCAATCGGGTGATAATTCTCTGGCTGTTTGTCTGCCCTTTGTCACACCTCACATTTTAACACATAGCAATTTAATCCACTGTTAATGTTAAAATAATGATTAAAGCAGCTTTAAACTGCACAATAATGTAATGTAACACTGACAGCCAATACTTTAACTTCTACTTGATGTTACTGTGATTGTGACACATCTCAAGCAAGTTTCAAGAATCTGTTTATTCATTTTCAACATTGCAGAAACATATAGTCACAAATGGCCATGTGCATTTGTAAGAAAAATACATCCATAAAATCTAAAAATGCTGCTGCAGCCTGCATTAAATAATAATCAGTGAAAAATGAAGGAGACATGATTTGTAGTCAAGGAGCTAAAACACACTGTTATGGTCCTTTAAAATCTATTAGAGGTTTAACACACTGCCAACAGACATGGTAATAGCATACACCAACTGCCAGAAGTTCTTAATAAAATTCATTATTCTTACCATTATACAATGATAGTTGTGGCAACAGTTTCCATGCTTTCTCTCTGTAAACGTCATATTTTGGCAACTAGGTTGTTTCCCAGTCCTACCAAGCAGTGTTTATACTATAGAGAGAAATACTGTGGGTCATAAGAGAAAAAGCAGGCCCCACCCTCTGGTCTGCACACACATAAAGTCACACACTCCACCGCCCATTTGGCCTGAGGCAGAGGCAGTGTAAGCATAATCACACATAACATTATCTCCATAGCAACAGGAGGAGTCGGGTGCAGACCTTAAGTGAAGTCATGTTTGGTTGTTTTCTTTGCAAAAGAACCGCTCGGCTCACAGAACTACACATCTAACGAGCATTTTAAGCGCAAACTGGGTTGTAATTTGGCCTGATTTAACTTGCACAACACATATCAGATGAGTTAATATCTCAATAAATAGTCATCCAGCAGTGAGTTGCACTTGTATGACAAGCAGTTAGACATGTGGGTGTAAAAACTATCTTGATCACAATTTTAGGGGCCTTAAAGAATTTGGCTGATTTAAGTTCTCTGTGTTTGTTATTTTTCCACCACAACATCTAATATTTCAAAATGTTTAGAAAATGTGATATTCCTGTCTTTGACTCCGACTACAGTAATAGGAAATACATGTGGTTACTTCCAAACATCCAAGTTGCATGTTACATATACATAAATATCAATGTATTTCATAATCGTTTTATTGTATTTTTAGGGTGCGTTTTTCAACATCTGGTGCAGGGACAACAGATGAAAATTACTCTATTTTTAGGCTAACTGTGGCTTACTTACATTTTGTATGAAAGAAGATTGAGCATCCATAAACTCTGTCCATGTCAAATAAACTTTGAAATGAAATAAATAGATATCAAAGAAATGTAAAGTAAGTATAACCCTAACCCTAACAGTGAAATGCTTTTTCTGGAGACTCCTGTCCTGTACCACCACAAAAGAAAATAATAAATATGGATAAAAAATAGACATTGTAAGAGACCTGTGAAATATTATCTTATAGTTCAATCAAGTTTGGACGAAAAATATATGTAAAATGAATATCAAAATATTTCCAACGGCACCTGAAAGCATCATTACGGTGCTCGGGACTGACAGCCGCCTGTCTTTTGACCTCTGCCATGCCGCTGCTTAGAAACCTAATTCACACCGGTGACAACTCCATATAAGGTGTAGTGGTGACGTCATCACCGCTGTGCCCGAGGGGACGAGGAGGGGGGAGGGGGGACTGCGGTGGCGCGTTCGCGTCATGGCTTTTCCACTGTGCGCGTCCCCACGGGGCTTTACAACCGGAAGGGCCATATATGGAGACAGCGAGTGTGAGTGAGTGACGTGGTGTGTGTGTGTGTGTGTGTGTGTGTGTGTGTGTGTGTGTGCGAAATAGGGAGATCAGAAACTCCCGAGAAACTGGAGACACGTTTCCTTCTCCCACGTAATTTTTTTAGAACTACAGACTGGGTTTTTACCAGAATGTAAACACTGACTGTCACTGACATGCTCTCATTCTGACCCAATCGGGTTCTTTCTTTTTATTAACTTAAAACACTTCCTCAAACATTGCGCAGCAAATCTGTCAAAACACTTCCTCCTTGTGAACCTGTATTTAAGACAGAAATGTGACTTTATCGTTTACAATCATTTTATAAAATAAAATCCATTATCCTAAAGAAACATTACCATGTAGAATGTATTACAGAAACTTGGATTTATCATCAGGTCTATCTTTGATAGACACTAGTACGTTTAATTGTTTTAGCAGTTTTTAACACACTACAATTCTAAAACATTGAGCTTTTCTGTGAAACAGCTTTATCTCTCATAATCGTGATGTACGCGTTATTTCATGGTATAACCTGGCTATAAGAAGACATTTGCAGCCATTTGTGTATGAGATCAGACGTCTGTTAAAAACATTTCACCCAAACCAAACCTCTTCCTTCATGTTTATAAGAAAGCTAACAAAAAAGAGGCTGAACTTAAGGGAGAGACAACAATAAAATATAAAATATGACCTTTCAGAGTCGAATCTACACAATTAGATGTTTATTTATAATGAGCCGCGGTAGCGAGAAAAGACTTGCAGCAAAAACAGAAATCGAAATAATAAAAGAGATCAACTGTGAGAAAAAGCGGTAGACGGAACAGATGGTGTGTGTATGTGTGTGTTCACAGCAGCCATAGCAGGTGTGGGCGGTGCCTGTTTGTCGCTTACTGAGGAATGAAGTCCACGTTACGTCAAAGAGGAAATAAAACGCCACCCTGCTACTCGCACGCCCTCATTTCTCTCGGAGTACACCAACTGGTGAACAGCTGAGTCCGAGACAGACTCAAACTAGAAACTAGAAACTGAAGTCTAACTCCGGACAAGACAAAGCTCCTGTGCTTGTTGAGCCTTTGGTGAAAGTGCCAAAACAACCGTGCGCAATTACGCATACAAAACAATGAGTGCCTCAACCGCTATGGAAGTGAACGCCGAAGCCAGACGGATCTTGGCCGTGTCGATAAGCAAGCTGTACGCCTCCAGGACCCAGAGAGGAGGACTGAGACTCCACCGGAGCCTCCTGCTCTCCCTGGTCATGAGGTCTGCCCGGGACATCTATCATTCGTCCCGGGAGAGCGAGGGGCCAAGCGGCGCGCAGCCAACACCGGAGGAGCCGATGGACACCAGCTCCAGCCAGGGGGAACAAACCGGTCTGCCCAAGCCTCAGCCTGAGCCCCAGCCGGCACTGAACTCAACCGAGCTGCGTCCAGAGGAGCCGGACAGCGAGGAGGAAGAGTGTGATAGTGAAATCATGGAGGACAAAGAAAACGTAAGCCCGACGAGGCAGTCCAGGAAACGCCGGGGCAAGGCGTCGGCGGCGCCTGACTTCCTTCCCAGCAAGAGGGCGAGGCTGGAGCCCGGGGAGGAGAGGTATGCGGCCCCGCTGGGCAGCTGTCGCGCTGGAGTCGGGGAGTCCCTGTCCGCTTTTTCTCTGAATCGGGTTATATCTGCCTTCTGAACAGATGGAGGGGGAAAATAGCCTCCAACGAGACTTTGGAGCGGAGTGCTTCTCAACTCCTCGTTAACCTATAAGGGCGGTTTGATCCCTTGGCGCACCAAGGAGCTGACCTACATCGGCGGCCCCTTGGACAAAGGGATTACCGGGGTCATGGTGCGAGCTCTCCGGTCGATCAGAGTGTGCCTGCCGGGCTGGTAAAGCAGAGAAGCAGAAGAAAACCGAACCAGGCCAAAGGGAGCTACAGGCCGGAACGTTTGAGGAAGAAACTGAAGGGGAAGTGGCTGTGTTGCTTTTTGTTTGCCAGTGATTCACCTTCAGTATAAATGAGTCCAAACAAGTGACTGCTGCTGACTTCCTGTGTTGTGTGTGAATCAGCAGTGAGTGATGTGAGTCAGGCAAGGGAAGAAGTGAAGTGGTAGGTTGACCACAGAGCAAACCACACACTCTCAACTAGGACTTCAGGGAATTTCCTGTCTTTGTACAGGATATCTGAAAGAGACAGGACAGCTGATGCAGTCACTGCCACACACACATTCAACTGCTGCTGTTGGACTTTGATAAATCAATAGGGGACTGTCCTGTATGTTGTGTTCACATGGTGCTTTGAAAAACAAAACAGGCTGTCCACATGCTGTTGGAAGCCCAGTGTATATATATAAACCTTCTGTGTTTTTATGTCACTGAAATGTTGTTGTCTGACCTGTGAAATAATATTACCTCACATTCCAAGCTGCTTTTTCATTCATATGGATGAATTAAACGTGTACATATTTGTAATAAACACCTTTAAAGGGTATTCTGTTGTCCTGCCCTCTTTGTTCTGAAAGTTATTTAAAGTTTACATGCTGTTTAGAGTTGCTGAGTAACACACACGCTCTCTTGAACCGACTCCAAACTTGTCTTATTTCCACATGAAAGGGCTGTTGGTCTATATTAGTGCCACAGTTCACAGGGTCAATCCTTTATAAGAGGGAGGAGATCAGTGCAACCCAGCGCCAGTCTGGCTTGCGGCCGCTAATCTCATGCTTACAGTAAGACACACATTAAAAAACAAACAAACAAACTCTCACACACACACAAGCAGGTTTCGGGTTTTACCATTTCCTGTGGATTATGACAGAACTGTGAATCACATCATTCCTTCACAACATGAGCTGACAGCGCGTTCAGTGAGAGAGAAGAGTTACGCAACATCACCGCAGCAGCTGGGGCCAAAGACCAGGGCTCAATTTAACACCAGGAGCAGCAGGTAGTGTTTATAGCATGGGGGCCTCTTCATCATCACCTTCATCAGCTACAGCAGCAGTCTCTTGTCAGATGACAGATGCGAAACTACACCCTGAAACTCAATGATGGTGCTGATCTGGTTCTTCTGGTTGCTCAGGTTTTCATCGTCACCCTCGTGTTTATTGTTGGGATCCCATCATCATCATTTTCTTCTTCCTCCTCCTCCCTTCTTCTTTCCCACATATTAAAGCAGCATGCTAGTCAAGAAGAAGAAGAAAGAGGGGAAAAATTAAGAGGATGAGGAAGAACTAAGGAATGGTGATGGTTCAATCCCCACAAAGGTCAAATGAAAGGGTTTCCTTTAAAGATAGATATATTTCTGTTTCTTTCAATTTCTTACAAGACCAGGCTGTGAGGAATCAACGGGCCATCAGATAGGCAGAGAAAGACACTGTGATTTGGTTCAAAAGGCAGGATTGTTAAGATAAGTTGTGATGACTTCATCAGTTGGATATTTTAGTTTCACTTGTAGTACAGCATGAGGTCACCTCTGAAGATAAACAAGTTCCAGTAACTACGTCATGGTATCCTTTTACGACAGCGTACGACTTTCACAGAGAGTGTGAGCATACTATGAACATGTACATGAATATGAGCATTTAATACGTGCCACCCTGAACAATGATGAGGAGGAGAATGCAGAAAGAGTTGGTGATGACAACTCATAGAAGGAAGGAGATTAGAAATAATAATGTGATGAAATACTGAAGAGAGATGGAGAATATGATGATAGGAAAAAGTGAGGACGTCATTATGTTTCTGCACATCATCATCATCTTCATCAACATCATTGCTATATAAATAAAATTGAATTGAATTGAATTGAATCGTCATCCCTTTTTTCCTCCATCTGATGATCTTCATCTTTTTTCTTCATTATCCCTTTCAACCATTTTTAACCCATCATAATCATCATCCTTAGAAGTTTGGGAAAAAATATTCCAACATTCCGACAAGAAGTCCGACCAAAAGCTCTGATGAAATCATAACAGCGACTGAGCTCGTGTGTTAACAGAACATCTCTATGGCGACTGAGCAGAAAATCTTTTCTGTGTTTATAGTTTTATGTGTTACTTCTGTCTTTTATTGCCTTATCAGCTTTATTTACTTTTTCCTATGGTTTCTCATCATTGTCATTTCTAGGGCCTACAACATATCATTATTTAACATTGTAAACAGCATAGCATTATTGATTCATTTCCTTGTTAATCAATCATTTAATATATGCCTAGAGCCCAAGATGATGTCTTCAAATGTCTTTTTCTTCCGATCAGTTATATAATTTACAGTCATGACCAAGACAGGCAGCAAAGCCTGTAATTTATAAAGCTGGATCCTAATAATGTTTGTCCTTTTTCCTCAATTTGGCTCTGACAAACGTCTGAAATGATGAATCAAAATAATAAGCAACTAATCGACAATTAGTTTTGCAATACATTTTTTATCTTAACATAACCATCATCTTTCTTAACATCCTGCTAATAATCTTTACCTTCTTTTTCTTCCTTTTAAAGCCATTTCCGTGCCATCTTTGTCATCATTGTCCTTTGTATGCACCCTCTTCTTTCCCTTGTATAAGATTCTGTTGATTTGAAGTATTTTTAGAGGCCTGAAGAGATTTCACAAGAAAACATTTTGAGAAAAGTCAGGAAAAAATGATCTAAAGTTACTGTCGGAGAATCATTATTTAAATTCTTCTTATGTCTTAAAGATTTTTCTATAGTGGATTTCTACTCCCAGGTTGGGTTATTTTTCCTCATGACTTGTACATTCACTAATGCTGTTTTTATATATATAATGGAGCTGCATTATCACACTGTGAGTGTAAATAACACCTAATATCCCCACAGCACATTTATGTACACATTAACCCCTCAGATGAGCATTTTATCATAGTGACCCTAATCTGCCAACTATGTCACTAGCATAACATGGAGGAATCTGGGTCATACGGGGGTTAACGCTTTTATTAATTCATGTATAAATCCTTCTTTAAACAACAATAGTTATTCAGCTGGAGAGGATTACAGGCTGTAAAAGTGTTTATCATTTTGTAAAACAAGGACTTAAGTGTCCTTTAAAAAGCACTGTAATTGGTTTTACTAACAAGGACAATGCCACTTACATATGCAAATGAATTGATTGAGGTGACAAATTATTAGTTAGAGGGATGAATAAGGGTCCAATAGGGAGGGACAGATGGAATGAGGCAAAAGAAACTGAGGGTTGAGGATGAGGAGGCGAGTAAGGATCAGTGATGGCAATAGGCGGAAAAATGTCGTGATGAAGAGTTCAGGGAGTGAAACTCGGGGTGGGGAGGGCGATGTTTTGATGAGGTATTGTAGCTTCGTCGTTTTGTTTGGCCAATATCATATTAATCAGCCACGTCTATTGTTGCTGAGCAGTGGGGATTTTGAGCAGAGGCGGCCTTTAAATGACAGAAATCTCTCTTTGACACATCATAGAGTCACTGGCATCAATCATCATCTCTCTCATATCTCGGCCATTCAGTGGTTTGGAGAAGTAAAAATCGTAAGTATCGTCCTGTCTAAACAACACCCCATTTTGTTTTCAAGGACATTAAACACTCCACATGATTTGACTTAACTGTTCAGAAGAGATTAAGAGCTGTAGACGCTGTTATAGTTCTCCACAGACGGGTACAACAGCAGCGATACACAAAGTTTCACAGAGCCACTTCAATGAGAAAACGAGGATCATTTTGGCTCAAATGTCCTACATACTAAAAAGTTTTTGTAGCTCATGGACATGTTATTGGTCTCATTATTTAGTCAATTCATTTGCAGGCTTGTGCTATTGCTGTTGTGATGAAAGGTGCCTTAATGGAGCCAGAGGTGCACATTTTCCTTTAAAGGAAACTGATGGTGTGATTGTTTTGTGAGAAAAGCTGCTACTATAAAGTATTCTCTGTTAAAACATAAAAAAAAAATCAAACACCATTTCTGCAACAAGTAGGCAAGACATGATTTCAAGGACCATTGATTCTCTGTTTTGTGTAAGTGTCTACACCATGGTACACATTTCACACACTTGGTGTGTGAGTGGTTAGTGACTGTGCTGGATTACAGTTATTACTTCTGTATAATTCTGTTATTGTCCTTGTGCTATTGTATGTAAGAATGCTGTTTTTATTTATTTTGACCTTGAAACTGTCAACAAGCCTAAGGGAACCATGCTAGTGGTAAACAAAATGAAGGGATCCCCACACTTATTACAATTCATCCACTGCGCGATGTGGGTTTCCGTTCCAAATCTTATTACAATCCATCCAATACTTGTTGAGACATTTCATTCTAAACCACAGTGTGAACCTGCTGGTGGCGGTAGAGGAAAAAGTCTGTAGGACTCATCCTTTTGGGACCCTGGTAGCACTGGAGTCTGGAAAATTGTGCATTCTTACAATACACAATTTTAGCTTTTTGCTATTTTCATCTGCAAATTAACACACATTTGGGGCTCTAGTGAGTATTTACAGCGACAGCACGGTGTGTGTGGGACTGAGAGTGCAACAGTGTGGCTCATTGATTTGTTTTTGGCCAATAACTGAGCTCTATAGCACAGAGCAATAAGATATGCAGGCTTGGAATACACACAAAATACAGGAAGGTCAGTTCATTGTTTGCGTTGGTCTTTTGATGGCATTTTATGACAATAAGAAACATATAGAATTTCACTACCTTGAAATGTAGTGGAGTAAAAACCATATACCTCTAACATGTCCTACTACACAACTGTATTTCCTGTAAACACAATACACTATTGCTACAGCAGCTGAGCAATGGGTAGTCACATTTTCAGCTATGGAGTCCCTGGACCAATCCTGCATTGTGACGGCCATATATGTGGCAGCCTGATTAAGATGCAGAGTGCAGAGGCCAGACAGTCACGGTGACGTGAAGCTCTAACAGCTCAGAGCTAAAAAAAGAACAGCGCAGGAAATGTCTTCACACAGGATGCATGCATCCATAAACCGGCACGCTCCTGCCTGTGATGGTGTGGCCAATCAGAGTGAGGGAGACGGGTGCAGATGTGCGGGGGCCATTACAGGGTCTTTAATCATATTATCATATTATTATGTTGTGAACCTCCATTATGATGGCTGCACGGTGGTTTGATTTTATATTTGTTTGAAATGTAAATTATTACTGCGTTACACTGGTGGTGCTTTAAACTGAATTTGTGGGTGTCACATTAATATGAATAAGTATATTGACTGTGACTATAAACATTTACGTATTAAGGGACTGTACAAACATTATTGGGATGCCAGGTAAAGATAATAATCACTAATATCAATAAAGATCTATTTTTGTTTTCTGCATTGTTTCCCAGTGTTTCAAGTTTGACTGGCACTATTCTGCAGCAGAATAATGGCACTCCCACTTCAGCAAAAATAACTTCTTCTAACCTCCCCTCCCTAATAACTTTCATACAGTCCCTAAGTGATGACCATAAACATACTGATTTTATATAATGTGATTATCATTTTGTGTGTTTTTGTCCATTGATTAGAGGACTAAAATTCTCTGATATATATATATATATATATTATATTTCTGTAATTATCTGCCATACAAATATTCCAATTTTAGATATTTATATTAGTATAACTTTAAATGTGAAAAAGATCTGAATCAATATTACCTTCCAAATGTCCATTATGATCAAACTATGTTTCTGTGAACAGGAAGTAATGCGTTCTTGAAATACGGTTAGAAAGAGGCCCGCATGTTTTTCTGGAAATGAAGAGGAAGTAATTATGTGTTGTATCTGTGTGTGTGTGTGTGTGTGTGTTATCATTTGATAATCACGTGGCAAGAGGCTGTGACCACATGACTGACTGACATGTTTCAGTACAGCAGAGGACTGACTAACTGTGAATGTGAATGAGTAAGAATGCCTGCATGTGTCTGTCAGTCTGTCTGTCTGTGTGTGTGTGTGTGTGTGTGTGTGTGTGTGTGTGTGTGGCAACAGCAGCAGAGCTGGCAGAGACAGGAAGTGATGCGTTGATGCTGGCGGGCGACAGAATGTGTAGGAGGGTTCTATTTTAAGACTCAGCTGCAGGAGGACAGAGCACTCCAATACATCTGGCTTTGTATGTGTGTGTGTTTTATCTGGTGTGTGTGTATGTGTTCATGATGCAGTGGGCAGGCTAATGGCCAGAGGCAATGCTTTTAGTGTTCTGAAATGTCCTGAAAGCCCACAAATAATTGCATCTTTTCACAAAAATCTAATTAGGACATAATTCTTCTTGGGTTTTTAGCTTCGCAGAGAATTAAACGAATGACACCCAGAATGTGTGGGAGGAGATGGAAGAAAGACAGACAGATGCAGACAGATGTGAGGAGAAGCAGGGCTAAAGGAAGAGCAGCAGGCGATCAAAGAAAGAAAGGAGAGGAAGGGGGGAGAAAAGAGGGAGGAGGGATGTCAATAAAAGTCGACTACACAAGGAGGGGGTAGTGTAGAGCACAGCAAAAGGTTGTGTGAGCCCACATTGGTGACGTAGTGCCAGACGTAGACAGAGAGGAGGAGGAGGAGGAAAAGGAGGAGGAGGAGGCAGGCAGTCTGAGGACACTCAGTGAGGGGGCGTTTCATTTCAACACGTTTTAAATTCTTAAATAGAAAAAGAACCAGCCTGGTGTGTTCAGCAGCTTGGTCTCACCTACGATGAGTCCCTGGGGGGTGGGGGTGGGATTAAAATTCTGCGGGGACAAATGAAGTACTGTTTCATTCACCGCTCCCCGCTTCCATTCAGGCAGATGTACTCGTCAGCACAGAGAACTGAGGAAGATGGATGCTTAGTGTATTTTTACCAAAACAACTAAATGACCACTGCATGCATTCATCTCATCCTGAAAATGATTAAGGGTCCGCTCAAAGAAATCAAGCATCCCTCAGGTTATTAGGATGTTTTAAATTCCAAAATGTTGCACAAAATGGAAATACTAAGTATCTCAAATAGTACATAACTGGTATTGTGCCAACTTTAAGCAGTCTTTCCCAAAACACATTTTTACTGAGTCAAATGCATTTCTATAATATGTGAATTCATACACTGGTGTGTTCAGCTGAGATGCTGTTTTTTTGCTGACATTATTGTTGATGTTTGCATGCAGTGTTAAGGTTGTAAACTCTCATAATAGATTATAATAATTTCATAATCAGGCAACTAACATTTTAATAGTATTACACAGACACATAACATTCTTGTAGACCTATAGTTTGACATTTTGGAAAAAAGCTTATTTGCTTTCTTGCCAAGAATTAGATAAAAAGATTGACACCAGTGGCACGTCTGTCCGTTCAATATGAAGCTAATGCCAAGAGCTTAGCTTAGCATAAAGGCTAGAAGCAGAGGGAAACAAAAACTGCTTACTAATTAACCTGATATATCTTGTTTAATCTGCACAAAAGTCTAAAATGAAAATTGTTTTGTCATCACTGAGAGGTTGCCAGGCAACTAGTGGAGTCTGCAAACTTCATAGTGATATTGGTTTTCTCATCTAACTATGCGTATTTTCCAAAAATGTGGAATTTTACCTTTAAATTAAACATTTTACGGGTTTGTTATGGGTTTTTTGTTTGGTGTTGACTTGTTGGAGTCGTGGCCTCCACAAATGTGCTGGTGGAGAGGTTTTTGCTGTTTCTGTTCGCTCTGGAGGTACTTTCACTTGCAGTCAGCTGAGCGCAACAACTGCATGGCTGCTTTTGTTTACACCCGGGATCAGCTGATTGAACTGAAGCCGGCCATGGTGACCAGATCTGCGGACATCCCGCAGGAGATCTGGAGAGAAACACACCGAGGCTGCAGGGGAAAGAAAAA
>JAVQJD010013459.1:0-16043 GCA_036023655.1 Nannoperca australis
CTCTCTCCCTCTCTCCCTCTCTCCCTCTCTCCCTCTCTCCCTGTGTGTGTGTGTGTGTGTGTGTGTGTGTGTGTGACTCAGTTGAAATTATGCCACACATTCATTCACATGCTCACTTGAACCGATACAATAACACGCACACAAACACTTGTGAAAAGTAGCATTTCCATCATCACTCACAAAACTTTCAATTCAAAATCAAATGAATAATTTTCTTTTGACCTTGTATGACAGTGACAAAGATGATGATGTGAAGACAGTAATAATAGTGGTGGTGTTGGAAACTCATTATTTTCTTTCTTTTTTCAGTGGCATATCAGAGAGGTGGAGAAGGTGTTAGCAGCGCTGGAAGGTAAGAGTTAATTTATTGTTCTTATAGTGTATGTTATTTTAAATTTTAAACACATTTGGGGAAATTACAAAATTAAAATTTGATAAGAAATACAATAGGACGTTAAACCCTCCTGAATAAATGAGTAGATTGGGCAAGTGTACTTATCCACAACAAACACTAGGGGGAGTGCTGTGACTTTCTTAAGCAGCAGAGAGCTGAGGAGGGGTAAGGAGGTGCACTAAGTATGTAATGATAACAGGAACAAAGCCCTATGTAGTCTGCCAGTAGCCCATCCTCATCCTATATGGTGGAGAGCCACATCCAACCACAAGGCTGTGCCATAGTGTCACTCTAAAACATTAATGGAGATACATGCACAAACATAGCAGTAACAGCACACCTCTTCATGCTGTGGAATGGTGCATTGTGCTCAGTGAGGCTGTACAGAATTAGCCATGGTAAACACTGCGTCGACTTGCTAACACTCATTTGTATATACATTGCATTTGGCTTGTTTTCATACATCTGGGAAATTGTGAAAATTGAGTATGCAGACAAAAAAGGAAATATGTATTCTTTTGTTGCCCTCTCTTTACTGAGAGTACAGAATGTACACAATGCTGACTGTAAGCATACATTTGTGTGTGCTGTTCATGTGTTAATGAATAGTTAGCTTGGAGCCATCAGCAGTGAATCCATATTCATTATATTATCCAGCTCTATGATTGAATCCCATATGCAGCATGACTGTGTCAGCTCTGCACAAAGACAATGGCCATTCAACATCAACATACAACTGCCAGGGTGATTGAGGAGCTATTGTGAGATTGTATTTGGCTGTACAAGACAAATGTGTTCATTACCCCAAATTAATCCCAAAAATGAGTCATTTGAGAGGGAATGAGGAAACGTAATTCAATGCTAATTCAGTGTTGGGAAATGCAAACTGGTAGTCGTTCTCTGGCGGTTTGAATACTCAAACAATGCATGGCCCTGGTAAAGTAGCCTTCTTTCTTTTTGTTTGCTAGATTGATTAATTTCATGGGCAATAGGAGGCTATTTATTCACAGCTCTTTTAACACTCAGCGGTTGGCCCGAAGTCAGCTTGTACAGTAGAATCCTGTTGAAAAAGTGATCTTGTATTGTATTGGAATTAAAGCCGAAGAAATAGGAGCAAGACATGGAAACAATAGAGATGAATGATGTGAAGGACTGGTCCGCACGGATTTTTCTTCTGGTGCTCAAGTTTCCCTTCTTTCCTTCAGTGCCGCTAAAAAAACTTTTTAAATGATAGAGATGTTGTGTGACACCGTGGAATCTACCCGGGGAGCATTTGTGGTTCACTGGCTGTTCAGGACGTACATTTCGCAACATTGGGAGTGAGTTTTATCTGGCTGTCTAATCCAGGCAGATCGCTAATGCTCACGAGGGCTCAGGGAAAGTATCATCGGCTGTGGGCAATTCAAGCACACACAATTTATTTAGCTGACTTTTTTCTAATGTGATTCCCGGGCCTGTGTGTGTGTGTGTGTGTGTGTGTGTGTGTGTGGCCAAAAGGCACAAAGTACTAAAGCCGGATTTCTATTTTTCCTAGCTGCTGGATAAAGGAACTCCACATAATCTTCTCTTTCAAATATTATGTTACTGTGGGTGTTTCAGTTCATTCACATAAATGTCATTGTGGTGTTGGCTAAGTCTCTTACTGTTGTTAACCGTTTGGTCCCATTTTCTTTACAGGCCTGGTTTGCTTAACATTGGGGAATCTGCCACTCAGCCCTGGCTAGCTGACACGTGGCCCAACTCCTGCTCTAACCACAACGACTGCAGCATCAACTGCTGCACTGCAGGAAATGGCAACAGCGACAGCAACTTGGCAACATACAGCCGTCCAGGTACGTAGTGTGGACACTTCCATACATAGGAAACAACAAAAATAAACACTCCCCTCAAATGCAATGATGCAGTCCTTGACAAAATAACTGTAGAGATAAGACATGTTGGAGCTGGGGGAATCTGCTGTGCAGAAGGAAGTAAGATCTGATATCTGGGTTAGCTCCCTGGAGAGTTCTTCTGTGTATTTCTCCTTTCTGTAGGTCTCCACAAGAAAAACCTGAAGAAATATTAGGATTAAGAGTGGCTGCGTGCTTGTGTGTTTGATTTATCTGAGGTTAAAGTAGAGCTGTTTTAGGAAGGAAATAAAAGGAGCTCACTGAGAGGGGCTTATGGCTCTACTCTGTTGCTAATCGAATTGCTCTGCTGATTTCCATACTGTTGTTATAGCCGGTAATGTAATTTCCCCTAAGTGCTCAGTTATTTAAGAAATGTGCAGCGGGCGAAGAGGTCAAGGCTGGACTGCAGACGATGGCCAAAAGCAAAGGAACAGAGAGTGATAGAGGGAGAAAGGTGCACCTGAAAGACCAGATGAAAGGCGGGGAGAAAGGAGTGATGGAGAATAAGTATATGCTAAAACATACACTATAATGTATGAGGGGTGGTAGGTGGAGAGGAAAACAGGGAAATAGACTTATGGAACACCACCAAGTGGCATTTTAGTTTATTCAGCACTAGTATAGTTGTCAACAAAAGGGAGCAAAATCCTATACACTAATACTCTACACTATACATCACACACACACACACACACACACACACACAG
Source organism: Nannoperca australis (assembly GCA_036023655.1). Lineage (NCBI taxonomy): Eukaryota > Metazoa > Chordata > Actinopteri > Centrarchiformes > Percichthyidae > Nannoperca > Nannoperca australis. Next base: position 2,991 of record JAVQJD010013459.1, read on the forward strand.
TGACCTATCTGAAAAGAAAAGAGAGTAAAACTTGCAGCCAAAAACTTCAGCTTGGATGACACAGGACACAGTGTTAATCTTGAGCTGTGACCTAAGTATTAAACAACCATATCCTCGGAAACTTGGACTGCAATGAAATGCTTTATGTTCTAAATTATGCACTTTGGGACTATGCCTTTAAGGCCAGCCCATAATTCCTATGCAGCTGTTTGGCCTAATATCCATCTAACCATGCAATAGTTTCTCCTTACTTCAAACCTTTCCCAGTGAGGATTAATAATTCATTGTGTAGACTATATAGTCATCAAGTTCCGTTTTCTCTTTGTGCTAATCACCCTTCTGAGGTTGAAGTGTTAACTCTTCCCTAACAGTGGTGTGAGATGTTAAACAAGGAATAACAGGCTAAAGGCAGCGCTCACTCTTCGCATGACACCCCACTGTATGACACTAAGGAGCTTGCCAGACGCATGCTTTGTGTGTGTGCCAAACCTAAACTCTGTGAACATTAAGAGGATCACTGACTAGGTGACAGAGCAAAGAAATAGGAGTTAATGTCCCTTTATCTCAGCCATAGGGGCGCTTTCACACATCAACCTTTGAAGTGTCGAGCTGTTCCGTGCTGCTGAAATGTGAGGCGCATGGCACGAGCAGCATGCACCTATGGCCATCTTTGGTATTTACCGCAAGGCTGGCTCTCAGATCTGCTGGAGGATTTGAATATTTTATGAGCCAGGGAAAATTGAATCTGTCAGTAGAGCTGTGCTTTTACTGCACGCCTCATTCCAGGTCTTTGATACAGACATGTCGCTCTGTCCCTCTCAATGAGCAAAGACGCTCCCACCGTCAGATGGAAAAGAACAGAGATGACAACCACTGTGAGTCACGGGTGAGACTGAGAAGAAGCTGAGCGAGAAAGGTGTAACACCACCTGTGTCACTCACCTAAAGTAGATCATTTGGCAAACAAAACTGAGACTTTAAATGGAAATAGAAATGTCTCTCTGGCGGGCGCAGTGATCTTTCACAAGCTTGAATATGTAAATGTCTTTCACTTTCCTCAAATAAGTGCTTTCAGCTCTGCAGTAAATCAGACAGTGCCCCATTGTTTCAAAGTTTTTATGGAGCTGGCATCCTGCTGCTAAGCTGATCAGCAGTAGACAAGATTGACTAAATACCCTCCTCATGTTCTCCAGCTGACTGCATCGCCAATTATAACAACCAGATGGAAAACAAGCAGACCAACCTCATTGTGCCAGACTCAGGAGTCTATGGAGATGTAGACTTGTCCAACAAGATCAATGAGATGAAGACATTCAACAGCCCAAACCTGAAAGAAGGCCGCTTTGTGGGTCCAGGGGGCCAGCCGACGCCATATGCCACCACCCAGCTTATCCAGTCCTCCATCATGGGCAACAACATGAACTCAGACAGAGGAACCGGAGGGAGTGGAGGAGGACTCGGGGTTGGAGGGGAGGTGAATGAAAAACACTGCTGGAAGCCCACCTCAGTCCAGCAGCAGAAACAAGAAATGGGCTCACAGCTGCAGTACAACATCATGGAGCAAAACAAGCTGAACAAGGGTGAGTGTGTGGAATGCCCAGCAGCCATGGTTAAAGAGGTCATCTCCGAGCCATGATCTTCCTCCACTTGATTTTTCCCTCTGTTCTCTCCTCTCCCGGCTCTTTCAGCCTCACTGTGGAAGCCTGTAGAAGAGTTTCATGCTCATATTCTCCTTGGTTCTGTCACGCTCCTTTTCAGTCAACATAGGCATTATCACTCTTTCTTTCTGCCTGTCTGTATGGCATTCATGTAACCCCTCATCACCCTCCATGCAATCATGTAATCTTTGCCGCTAAATGTGGGCCAGGCCTGAATTGCTGTCGTACGCTATCCGGGTTGTGTTTTTGCGATGAAGGCAGGTGTGAGGGTTTATCTTGGTGTCAGATTTCTGAAGAGAAAGACAAAGATAACTCTTGGATCTTTTGACGCTTTCAACAAAGCTATCATCACCTTGTTGTACCTGCAGAAAGGAACCACAGCTGGTGCGATAGTTTTGAAACTTGTGTGCAGATGTTGCATGTGTTCACATACTCACCTGAAAATTATAAAGCATGAACTGCATGCCTCTTGTCATGTTTAACACTGTGCTCAGTGTATTTTATGATATACATCATTTCACATTTCCATTGAGAAGTGGTTTTGTACTACTGATAAATTCCTGTCCTTCATTTCCTTGTTCATTGCAACGTGGTGGATTTGCTTGAAAGTTGTTGAGTTGGCAGTATGTCTGCCTTGGGCCTCACTAACCATATACTCCCTTCTCCTCACCATCAGACCGCTACAGGGGAGGTGACAGCCCTATGCCCGCCACCATCCCCTACAGTCAGACCCATGACAGCCACACTGGAGGCTCCTACAACAGCTCTGATCGAGGCAGCAGTAGTACCTCCGGTAAGCGGAATGAGGCATAAAAAACGAGAATAGTTCCGAGAAGGGCAGTCAGAGGTTGCAAAATCAACATATATAAAGACTCTTTCTCTCTCTTTAAGGGAAACTCTGGTATTTTTAAACCTACTTACCAAAAGTTTTGGAATTGGTCCAGTAGATCGCCTCTGTCTGCATCTGCAAACTGGCTGCAACGTAATCCTTTGGGGCAATTGTGCCTGTGAAAAGTACGTCCACTAAAAGTGCTTGTTTTTGCCACTGACAGGCTCAGACTGGTATAAGTGTCTGACAACATTATAGAACGGATCCCCACAGAGACAGACCATTCTGTTAAAGAGTAAGACACTTCAAACAACAAACCGAGCCTGTCAGTGGCAAAAACAAGCACTTTCAGTGGATGTACTTTTTACAGGCGCAATTTCCTGCAAGCATTACATTGCAGTCATTGCAGACCGTTCACGGATGCCAGCAGAGGACCAGTGGACCAATTCCAATTTGTTAAAATAGGTCCCAGGTTTAAAAATGCCAGATTTTCCCTTTAAGGTTGTTTGGAGTTTTGTTCTATTTTGTGCTCTTTTTAATTTAACTGTCAAAGTATTTTTCCCAGCGTATTATTGTTGTGGATCATATAATCACATACAACCCCCCCAGCTCCATTTGAAAATCCCAGTTTTGCTCAAACGCAATAAATCACTTTGAGATGCTAATAATGCATGCTTTAAAAATGGTAATTTGATTAATTTCCATGTCAGCCTATCTTGATGAGAAATTGAAAGGAAGATGCCTTTACAAAGTGGAAAATTGCTGAATAAAAAGAGAAGAGGAAACTGACAACAATGGCTAGAGCACCATGCCAGGCATTTCTTGTGCCTTTTGTTTTCTGGGTGCAATGTCATCCAAGGGATGTTTAAAGCAAATTAGATAAAAGGATATATTTCTTTTATTAATTCTGTTTTTTGTTTTCTTTCCCTGCTTTCTGTTTAATTTCTCTTGTTTGTCCTTGCGTAGTTTGCATTGCTTCCGTTAATTGGTTTTACTTTAATTCCAGTATGGAGCAGCCTAATTTCATCAGGGCCTCAATGTCTGTCTGCGGACAAGGACAAATGATAACACATTGCAGACGGCATGCAACACTGCCACCTTAATGCCATGTATCCATTCTGATATTGCATTTGAAGTTCAAGCCATTAAGGAGAAGCCTTTAATGCTCACTGCACCTCACAGCTCATTGGTTCACAATTCTAATAGTTTAGTATTAATTGGATCCTTTTCTGCTGGATTTTTCCTACCTTTTCTCTCAGTACTGGGTAATACTGCTGTAGGGAAATTACTGTGTTTTATAGTATTTCCCATTATTTAATAGCTGAGAGGTATGTGTGCACACTTGTACAAAGTGGTGGGTTGCATTAGCCTTTGCACTTTCACGTGTAAAATGATCTTTTTTTTCTCAGCCAGCCTTGTTAATGCATTTTATCTGCTGTCAATTCCTTACTCATTATCTTGCGATTTCTTTAACATGAATAATCAATGTGTTTTTCAGAGACAGAGCGCGTATAAGTCTGTGTCTCTGTAGGTGTCTTGTGACTGATGGAGTGCTTTTTTTCCTCAATTCTTGAACAGGGAGTCAGGGTCAGAAGAAGGGAGTGCGCACCCCTAAACTACCCAAACAGAGCACAATGAATTGGGCTGACCTTCTGCCCCCTCCCCCTGCAAACCCACCCCCAAGCCGGAGCACAGAGGAATACTCTCTATCGATGGAAGAAAGGTGGGACATGTCTGCACAGACACAAAGACACTGACAATCTGACAGGCATTCACACTGTATTTAAATACTAGTTCACTCTTCCTGCCTTTTCTCCTCTTTCGCGCATTCATTGCAAGCATGTGCCCCAAGGGTTTTCTATCTATTAGCGCTAGGCTCATGTCAAACCTTGATAGAAGTATGGCATGAATATTTAGTGCATGTTTTCCTGGCTTCAGTATATAAAAACATCCATGTTTTTTTGTGAGTGATATGAAGGTAATGAGGCTTGTTTCTCTCTGTTGGCAGCTGTGACCCAGACATGCAGTGCCCCATGCCTCCCTCTCACATGTACCTGCAGCCTGATGAGCTGGAGGAGGAAGAAGAACTAGAGAGGGGGCCCACTCCTCCTATCCGAGGGGCAGCCTCTTCCCCTGCTGCTGTATCTTACAGTCACCAGTCCACAGCCACTCTCACCCCCTCACCTCAGGAGGAGATGCAGCCGATGCTCCAGGACGTACATGACAGCCATGAACGCAGGTACACCAGTATGAAGTCAAACGGTCTCCTAGGATAGAAGTGTGACAAGTAGCGAAAGAAGAGTGATCAGCCTGTGTAAAGATATTATGGACATTTATCTATTCTCTAAAGCCTCATTGAGAAATCTTTGAATTTCACAAGAATTTTCCATGTTTTAGCCCATTAACTTCAAAATCTGTATATTGTACAGCACTGTTGGACATTTTTCAAAAGCATTTCTTAGCTTTAAAATTGATTTATTACCTTCCAGGGAGCCATTTGTTTCAGTTCATTTCAGTGCAGCAAAAAAATAAAAATCAACTTGCAGTGATTTGAAAGTTGTTTGAAGTAACACATTTTAGTCTAAATTGAGTCAGTTTTACTTTTTGTGAAAGTGCTGTTATTGTGTGGTAATCCAGCTGTGGGAAGGAATAATTTAGAAAAACTCCTTGTTAGTGAGCAAAGAAACAATTTCCATACATTTAGGATTGAACTGCCCAACAAAAGCCATTTTAAAATAAGAAACTATCAAATTCACATCATTGCTGGAATTTGTGTTTTCTTATTGCTCATTCTCTGGGTCTGATTTCTGGACAACATAGAGTTTAATGTAAGTACATCTAAGTAGATGTACCTCAGAAAATCTTCAGCATTAATGTGAAGCACGTGATTTGTAGTTAATTGGTCTAAACATGCTAAATTAGCAGTATGGTCCTATTAAAATTGGCTGGTGTATTTTACCGTCTTTTTTATGAATAATTTATCCAAATATTAAACATTGGATGGGCGTCTGCTACCAAGTGTTTCTCACCTCTTGCAGGCGTCATGCTGTGAGCCCCCCACCCCCTCCAAGATCCCACTCTCCTTCACACACATATGGGTACATTACTAGCACGTTGGCCTTGGACACTGATGGCATGGAGGAAGAGGAGGATGATATTTTGGAGGAAGAGGAGGAGGAGGGTGACGAGACAGATGCAGAGGTGGCCAAGATGCACTACCACCACACCCACCCCCACACACACCCCCACCATCCCCAGATGCATCCGCGAAGGTTGCTGCTACGAGGGCTTGAACAGACGCCTGCGTCCAGCATGGGTGACCTGGAGAGCTCGGTGACCGGCTCCATGATCAACGGATGGGGGTCGGCTTCTGAAGAGGATAATGTCTCTTCAGGGAGGTCCAGTGCCGTCAGCTCATCAGATGGATCCTTCTTCACTGACGCTGACTTTGCTCAAGCAGTTGCTGCAGCTGCAGAGTATTCAGGCCTCAGGGTGGCCAAATATCCCAACACACAGGGCCACGAAGTCGGAGGAGCTTCAGGTAGGTTTAATATGGTCGGCCACATCCACAAGAAATGTTACTGCAGGAAATTTGAGGAATGGTAAAAGCAAACTGTTTCTTTTTTCAGCACGAAAATACCAAATAAACCCGTCAGGCCACCGTCCTGGCAGCCCGGTGTCTACAGACAGTAACATGAGTATGGCAGCTGTACACAGGAGGCCTCCTAAGAAGCAGAAACAGCATCCTGCAGGTCATCCAGTGAACCAGCGGCGTGACGTCTATAATGAAGGTACATGATTGTATTTCAGTATAACAAAAGCACAATAATCAAAATAATTTGAAACTACTTTCAAAATTAAAGAAAGTGTAAAAAGTAAACTACTTCAATATTCATATTTCTTGAAGACACCAATCACAATATTGTCTGAAAATCACAAATAAATATTTTAATAGTTTTTTTTTTAGAAACTCTAAGTTGCCAGGTATGTAAATGATTATCTGTAAGGTAAAAAGGTATTAATGATATACAGACATCAGACTGATGGAGAGATAAACATGTAGCAGCAGTAGCAGGTTAGCTGTATCTCACAAGTACACAGATGGCCAGTTTGTATCAATGGCTCTCGCTCTATTCCCACTACAGATATGGAAGGGAAAAGTGCAGTTTACTGTGATGTAGTAAATCACAGTAAATGACTGAGTATGGGTGTGCTGTGAGCCAGAGTTTTAATCATCTTCTCTTATGTGTTTATGCACATGCATACATGGCATCACTCCTAATCTGTGACCGTGCTGAACAGATTGGGGGAGTGGTGGGCTGGAGGCCAGGGCAATGGTGGGAGGGTGGGGGGGTTGTTGTCTCAGGGGAGCTTTGCCCAGCTTGGCTATGCTGACACTGGAATGTCTTTCCACTCTAGCCGCTAATGAAATTGATCCAGGTGCTCCGGCTCATCCTGAAGTGCCACCTTACACTCTGCATGGGAAGAACATAAACCAAACCGGGGCTAAATACCAGAGCAGCTGTACACAGAAGAAAAAGCTGTAACCTTGTTAAGTAAAAAGAGTAATGGACTTTTTACAGCATCGTTCTTTACAACACACAGCGTACCACTTTTTCTGGCTGTTTCCTCTTCGCTTTGATCTTGTGGAAAGATTTTTTTATTTTATTATTTATCTGTATGTGGTTGTGTGCACACACACTCACTCTGCTGTGTACAGTATGTGCTGTCCCAGAGCTGGCTCTCCTCTTAGTGTCAGGTGTCCTTGAGTGTTGGAAGCACTTTGCAGGGAGATTTAATATCCAGCTCACTGGGAGCCAGACCAGCTATATCACTGCAGAAAATCCCCCCCACTCCACCCTGAACCTCCGCCTCCTGCCATCCTCCTTATACCCTGGCTTCTTCCCCATCCGCTGCCCCTCCCTTTGGAGTGATTTCTCCATCCCTCTCCACTCTCTCCTCTTCTCCTGTGTTCCACTCTCCTCCGTCTTTGTTTGAGCAGCAAGGGGCGGACTGACAGCTCTGCAGCTCTGTCTGTCCATCAGCCCTCCTGCTGATTGCATTTGATCTGAATGGATTGTTTTTCATTTGGAGGTTATTGCCTCCCCTGCACCCTCCACCCCCTCTCTGTCTCCCCTTCATCCCCCACCCTACATACCCTGTCTGTGGTTTGGAACACTGGTGCTGAGGTTATGGGCGAGGGAAGGTGATTTGATGAAATATTTAAAAAAGGAGGGCAGATGCAGTGAGCATTCCTTTGTATTTCTGTGGTCTCGCTACTTTTCTGACTGAGACTACTATCCAGACAGCAGCATCATCATCAGTTAAGGCAGCAATAAAAAAAGGCAGAAAAACAAGTGAACCAGCAAGGGAACAAACCCCCCCATATGCCCCAGCAGCCTTCCTTCCCCACCCTTACCATTCTTTGACCTGCTCATTACACTCTTGTTTGCACAGTGGATCTGGAAACACCCAAGTTATATTCCCCCCGTGATTCATATTGCGTTTGACTCTAATGCCTCTGTCTACCTCCTCTGTGAACTTAACCCTTTCCTGTCTACTTTCATCTGTCTCCGCGTCGTCTGCCTAATTAACCACCAGGAGCGCCGGTGGACCCTCCTCTGAAAGCCCAGAGACACTTTTCAGACCTGCGCTCTGTCCTCGCTGATATTTCCTCATAAATCTAACAGGCGCTCTGTTCCTCCCATGTAGTGAGCTATATCTCACAGACGGTGGCATTGATCGGACTCTGACTGAGGCAGGACTCAGGAGGCAAGAGAGATATTAAAAAACTGCAGACGCCTCTCTGCTCTATGATATTGACTGGCCCCCTTTTGTATTCAGGAGGAGTGGATGGAGGTGGAGGATAATCAGAAGAGTGTATTGAAGCTGCCTGATTCTGCCAACAAGACGCAGCAAAGACATCACCTGCCTCATTAGCCTTCCGTGTGTAAAAAAAGGAAATGAAAGCTTTGATTTCCCACAAAGTCCAGTGTTTCACCAAAAGAGTATTGTAGCCTCCGGGAAGCAAGTACGGTGTAAGAGTCGGCACTTGCTACCTTTATTAACTTTCTAATCCTATGTGGATTATGGGTCTTGCCGTCGACAACCATCCTTCAGATCGGAGGCTGATTAGAAGATGAAAAGCCATCGATTGCAGGCAGGCGAGGCTTTTTTCTCAGCGTTTTGTTTAGATGGCTGTGTGATGTGTGAGAGGCTAGGCGGCCCACTGGCTGGCCTCATATGAATAATGGCTCAAGGACAAGCAGCATTGATTCATCGACAGAGGAAGTCAAGCAGGTCAGAGAGAGCCAGCTGCTGACCGTCACACTCCCCTCTTCCTCCTCTCTCGCCTCTTGCTCAAATCTCATAACTCTCTGGCCAGATTCCGCCTCTGTAGTGCCGTCTGTTCTGTTTACTGTCTGTACAGAGGAGTTTCCGTTCGGCATAGCCATGTGTACAGCTCTGAGTGTATGTACACACACTGCAGCTGTGTTTGTGTATCACCTTGTAGGTGTGAGACAACTGAGTGACAGATGATACACACAAAAGTTTTAAGAGTACACAGATTCTTGTTCCTCGAGCTTGTGCAAGTACCTAAACCCCAGTTATTGACGTTGGTGGGTAATGCGTTCTTACTTTGTGTGTTTATCTTTCAGATCTCCCACCTCCGCCTATCCCACCACCCGCTGTGCTTAAGTCGCCTACACACCCCTCCAAGGTAGCCCTGGAGGGAAGAGGAGTGATTTCCCCCAAAGCAGGTGAGGGTCGAGACAAGAGAGGAGGAACGGGGAGCTATCGGCCCCGGGAGGGCTCGGACCCCAGAACCAGCTCGTCTGAACGCAGAGACGTTCAGGAGAGACAAAAGACTGCTTATGGCGGGAAAGGGAATAAACACGAAGGTAGCACCGCCAACAAGGCACGCCAACATGCAGGTACAGCAACAAATACTATGTGAGGGAACCCCTCAATGCCGTGTGAAGTCTTTTTGATTATGCAAGTCTTAATTCTTCCTACAATTGTTCTTGGTTCCTAGGTTCAGAGGACATTCTGCCCTATAGCCGACCACAGTTCCCCACAGTTAACAGCCCCCGAGACCCAAGCTCCTCCAGCTCCATGTCCTCCAGGGGGTCAGGGGGCCGAAGGAGAGGAGAAGGAGGCCGTAGGAACCCTGCAGACATGGGCCTCAACACCACGGGGGCCTTCCAGCCAGGAGATGAAGAGCTAGAGGTACAGACTGCTATCAAGTACACAGGCTATCCCTCGACACATCTGACAGTTATGAATATAGCCCGACTGAGGCAGATAGATATTTCTCAACAATAAATCAGCTGATAGCAAATCTATATTTTACATAAAATAACACAAACAATCTTGATCTGAATCTTTTAAGATTACAATGAGAAATTATATTTCCCAGAGGACAAATAAACGTGTGCTCTCTGGTGGACAAACTATCTTATGGTGACAGTGTTCAAACGAGGTACCTCAAACCTTGTTATTTGTCAGCTGACATACACAGACACATATATATCTGCAATAAGATAGTACGCTGACCAAAGTAATTTTGTTTTTCTCCCAGATGGTAGAAAGCTGAAGAACACAGAAGGAAAACGAGGAACTGTCCTGATCTTTCCCAAGAGTGGAGCACCATTGTTTATCTTACAATTTTAAATATCTCAGTATTTCACCATCATGTTGGCTGCCATCATACTGTACATCAGTAGTGTTTCTTTACATCTGGAAAACAGACCAATGTTTTTTTAACTTATCATTTTGTATGTCCATTAAAAAAAGTGTCTGAAGATAAAAGAATGGTGCATTCAAAACAAAATACGCAGTAGTATATTTATGTTTAATTCCAATGCAATATGGAGTGAAATCCTGCTCCAGACATTGACATGACTCAGCTTGCCTTGACAAGAACTTTGGGAGCCCATACAGTCAGATGTTACTGTAATAAAATAGCTGCAAGCAGAGAGGGTCGGACTGTCTGTAAATATACTTGTATACATGATGTCCTCTTGTTTTACCATTGTGGAACCTCAAATTTGTCTTCCTTGTTTTATTTTGCAAATTCTAATTTTATTATGCCAGTAAATATAATTATTTTATCATTTCCATCCATGTTGTAAATTGCTATATTATTTAGCTGCCCCAAGAAAGTGCCACTTTGGGATTTTTCTTTTTTTCTGTTATTTTGTTTTTTGTAATGCACTGTTATGTTTCGTGTTGTTGTCAATGTTTATTTGTTTTACTTTGGTTTTAAAAGCACAATCACTAAACTTTATTTTAAACCATTCTATCTATTAACCTTTTTGTCTTACTGGAGGAAAACAGGTATGACAGAAGAGTCTAGTTATTCCTGACGACGATGATGATGATAATGTAGGTAAAGGTTGCTGTTTACGAAGGCTGTGCTTGAAAGGAGACTCCTTGCGTTGTGATTGTCTCCCTCTCCAGTTCTAACACTAGCTCAAGTGATAAGACAGACAGTTAATGTGAGTCATAGCTGCAATGTAAATATCTTTTCGCATTGACCACAAACTCAGCTATTGCACATTAATTGAAATGGTTATGTTGTCTACTAATGCACTTAAACGAATGTCAAATACAGGAAATAAGAGTCACTTTGGGAATCTGGAGAGGTTGTAATTAGACAAGAAGAGTCTCTTTTCTTGATAAGGCAGGGGTGACGGACCCCTGTTTTTAAAGGAGAAAGGGTGCTGTTTATTCATAGGACATCTGCAAACATTTGTTTCGTAAAGCAAAAAAGTAAAAAAGAACTAAAAAAAAAAGACGAATAAAAAAGTTCAAACTACACATGTTCCTTTGGTCATTTGTTCAGAAAGGATAAGGCTGGTCGTAAATAACAAATCCCACAGAATTCTGTCAAACTATACTTTACAACAAGTTTTTTTCTTAGCAAAGTAGTAAATAGAGAATTTGGTTGGGAACAATATGTACTGGTGATGACTAATATTTGAAGCACAATTGTCTTTAGCTTGACTACAAATCTCTTGTATGTGTACACATCATTGGGTGCACAAGCCTCATTTCCACTGGCACATTTAGCCATACCATAAATGAATATAGATTTGTTCTTAATTACCTGTTAGCATACTAATACTTCTCCCTGCTCTGCCGGGCTTTAGACATGTCAATGAAAGAAAAAAGAATGACAAAGACGTGGTGCAATTTCACTGATTGTGTGCCGAGGCTCTAACAACAGTGCTAGAGTATCTGTTGTATTCAACCATTACTATCAGTTATTTATAGCGTCCACATAATCAATTTATCACACCATCAGTTTTCATCTTTAAAATAATCAATGATCAAGTTATCATTACTTATACTGTATATCAGACTTTGGTTATGCAGGCAATATTAACATCAATTCATTACTGGTTTGCGTTTGCTTTTCATGGGATTAACAATATAAAAATGTAGCATTCTCATCCATAACCTTTAGAAAAAATATTGATTTCTAATAATTAAATGTTTGGCTATTAACCATATATGCAAAGTACACAACACTTACATTTGTGGAGATATGAAAAACTATTAATTAAAGTAATAAGTATTTGACACATTTATCAGAACTATAATTGAAAAGCATCACAATAAAAGCTCAATGTCATTACATCTATTGCATTCTAATTTGAAATCATCTGAGATGTCCTCACCTGAAAGGACACAATGTACTAACAACACAACACAGTCAAGGAGGGAACTATCAATATCCTTGGCTCAGAGGCTAAACAGCTATTTCTGTTGTGTACAGTAGCTATTCAAATGTATTACCTAATGCCAATTCCATTAGTGTTCTCCATTACTCACAATATCACCATCCCATGTCATTCAGTAAAGGCATTTGGAGCCATAGAGGGAAGCTAAAACCAATGGTAAAGGGATTATATTCAATTTGACAGGCCTAGATTGCTGCCAATTAGGCGTAAGGAGGCTTCAATGAGGTTACATAACAGAGCGAATACAGTACTCATTTCTCATCACTCACTAGCCGGTGGGATAGCTGCTGACGCAGCAAAACAAAGTATCCTTAAAATAGAAAGATGACATTGTCGCCACAGAGCGACTCTAGACAGCGACTTATCCTAATTGGAGACTGAAATAAATTTGTTCCAGTTTATTACATCTAACCGGCCTACTGCTTGTTCTCACAGAGGCAATAACCTGGCCTATGGGAGTCTTTAATGTCAACCGCTGTCTGTCTGGCTTATTCAAACATCGGTGATGAAGAAAGAGAGATGGGTCCTCCTCTTTATACTCCCTCCTGAGCCTCAAAGAACTGCAATGGAAGTTTTTACAAGCTAATGATTAGTGCTGCCCACCTCAACATCCTGGAGCCTCAAGAGACCGACCGCTCAGAGTCCACTGCTGAAAGCCATCAGAGCGATGAGAGATCCTACATCTACTAGAGTCATTTAATGCAACAATTGGCAGTGTTTTTAAAGACATTTAATCTGTGTTTTGATCTTAATTTTTCATGTAAAAATAGAAATATACAGAAGTAATCTAATCAAAAGTTAAACTTTTTTTTTTTTTT
>JAVQJD010013462.1:0-48575 GCA_036023655.1 Nannoperca australis
TGTGTGTGTGTGTGTGTGTGTGTGTGTGTGTGTGTGTGTGTGTGTGTGTGTGTGTGTGTGTGTGTGTGTGTGTGTGTGTGTGTGTGTGTGTGTGTGTGTGTGTGTGTGTGTGTGTGACCGAGCAAGAGACCACTCATCACTACTGAAATGTGTGTTTTTGGTAGTGGGTAATACTTTAGTGTTAGCCCATTTAACAGCGCGTTGAAAAACTGGGCAGTTTAACACAGAGGGACACCTGTGTAGGTGGGTTGGTGGGTGTGTACCTGTGGTTTGAGCTTCATTTCATTACAGTCATTCCTTCACAACATATACCTAAACATCATCACATTTTAGTACACTGCCCCAAAGTCACCCAGAAAGAGGGTCCAATGTGGTTACTGTTTGTTGTTACTGACAGGGATGTAAATGTGTAAGTAACACCCAAGAGGGCAAAACATACTGGTGCCAGGTGACCAAAGGGGCCATATAATTAACATGTGTTTAATTAGAAATACGACTTAAAGTCTAGCCACACCTAGCTACCCCAGAAAACAACTATTTAATTATTGGATGGATGAAAATGGAGAGAAACTTTAGTGGTGGGGGAAATGGTGGCGCCAGACTAAAGGTCAAATTGTTTCCAAATTCAAAAGTTTTATTTTTTCCTCTTAGTGTTACAGCATCTTGCTCTACATTGTGTGACGTGGCTCAACTTTTGTCAGCTTGTTACCTGTAAACTGGTTAGCAGCTCAAACCACAGCTACTGTTGGCATCCCCCCCCCCCAAGATGAAAAGCACTTACGATGAAGTGTAAATCTTACCTTAGAGTTGCTCATCGAAGTTTGTTTTTGAGTGTGGAACTGCCTCATTACGCCCACTTCAGTTCTCACCAACAGTCAAGTACCAGTGGGTGTTTTCTGGCCTGCAGCCTCAGGGGGCGGTAATGAGCCCATTACAACACAACAAGGTGAAGATGACACCGTGCTAGAAAACCTGAACTAGAGACACAAAAGTGAGATTTATGCTAATGTGTGCATGGTCAAATGCCTACGTGCATGTAAACAACAGTTTTATTTTAAAAATGCTATTGAGAACATGTTAGCATGATAACACTAGCTGTTTTGAGCTGAATACTAATCATCACTTGTAACATGCTGTTGTTAGCATTCGTCTCAAAGCACAGCTACTTCAACAAAGTACAGACAGATGAAAGTTGAGCAAAGTCAAACTTTGTAGAGCCGAACCTGAGAAGTTTGAGGAGGAAAAAAAGTCACTGTAGATGCAACTAACCATCTCGCTTTTGGTAATAATATGGCTTTTCTTTCGGCGACACCCTGAAGCTAACGCATTTATCACACATGTTAACATGCTAACAGTTAGTATTTGGCTTGTTTACATGCTAACATTCAGCATGAAGTGCTAATCATTTTAGCTTGCGTGTATGATAACATTTATTATGTTAACATACTAGCATGCTACGTTACTGTTTGTGTGTAAGACAGCTGTGGCTGACAGCCATGCTGCTGCACTCAAGTGCTAGACAAAGCAGTAGCAAAGTTGACCTGATGGCAACGATAGATGGGGGACCACAAATGTTTCTTTCAAATATCAATCCATCCGGTAGTTGTTAAAATGTTCAACACTGAAGTGATAAATATGGTGTTAACTGTGGCAGCTTGATAAATACTTCAGTTTATTTAATTTATATAGCATCTGAAACTCTTGCCTCATTGTGAAAGTTTGGTTTCTTCTTCTTTGAAAGCAGGTTGAGGGAGGTTGTTGCAAGTCTGTATAATGCCCAGTACCCAGGCTCTCTGGTAATGCATGCACTGCACTTATCATTCCAATATAAAGCACTTAACTACCGGAGGGGAGGTTATACTAAACAACGTGTGTATGTATGTGTGTTTGTGTATGTATGAGTTGTATTTGTATGCAATTCCATGGGCCAAATCAGTCCCACACAGTTAAAATGACAAATGAACAAATAAAAATGATTTGAGGTATAATGCTATGATTTGTGTCAAGTGTATGAGTATCCCTGTCACTGTAATCTGACTGTGCAGCTGTGTTTCTTGTCTTTTGGTCCTGTACCAAATCAGTCACCTTCCAAATGTGTAGATCAGGGTTGTGATTTAGGGATACAAGAAACTGATCCCATTCAAAATGAGCTGTATCATTAAAATTACTGACAGAGCCCAAGGTAATATGGTGACATTTGATACAGGGCCATTCCCTGAAACTTCTAGTAGAATTTTTCTGTGTCCTTACTGTATTTAATTTGTTGTATATGTTTCTGTGTAGCCTGTGAAGTTTTTGGGAACAGCTCAAGCAGAAAAAGTAAATCCTCACATCCCTTGCCCTCCTCTGTCAGCTTTTAGCTCTAGCCTCGGCTCGCAATTTCATCTCAGCTGCTTAAAGACATTTTAATTTGTCGTCTCCTTTTTAAAACAATAGCAGCTCTCAGGTTTGAAACCTCAAAATAAACCCCTGCCGCTGCATTGCATGATCTGGTGGCGACGAGCGGAGGGGAGCTGCGTAGCCTATAGGGACTCCATTCTCTCCATTTCTCCCCGTTTTTTCAGTCTGACAGTTGGCCTCGTGATTCTCCGCAAGGTGAGTCATCGGAGGTCTGGGTTCTGGTTGTGTTAACGTGCAGGCTGGCAGGGGAATCTCACTGTCTTTCACCATTATCCATTCAGTTTGAGTAGATGAGAGAGGCCAGTGAGGTTCAAAATGTACCGTTATTTAGGCATCTGGAGCAGTTTAATGACTACTGTGCTAACACACACGCCTCTCTCCGTCTCTTTCTTTTTACTCACCCAGAGTGCCGGTGAGCTGGAAGACCCCTGGTAGCCGTGGCAACGACCCCCGTCTCCTCCTGGTGATCGGTGCATCTGCCCAAAGGAGGAGTGTCTCTCCATTGCGCCATGTCTTTCTCCACTAAAAGAGGACATGTGGTGTGTGTTGGAGTGTGTGAGTGTGCGAATGTTGGTTGTGTGTGTGTGTGTGTTTGCAGCAGTGGGACAAAGACGACAACGACAACAACTACACACACACACATACTGCTTTAAACCTGGGGGAAAACAAAATCACTTTTCAGAAATGTCAAGATTTTATGAACTGAAGCATTGTGATGGTAGAAATGATTTTTACCATTGAGGTGTTTGTTTTTTTCTTTTCTTGAATGTTGACATTGAACACCTGACTTCACAATGACATGAGGACCTATAGTATGTGTGTGTGTGTGTGTGCGTGCAAGAGAGATTTTGTGTGTTTGTTTCTCGGAGGGCCAAGAGAAGACAGACGGTGGATAAAGACTTTGTATGTAATTCTTCTCCTGGACTTTTTTTATTTTGTGCTCCTGGGTCTGATACTTGCCTAACACCCTTGCTTCTCCCCTCTTAAAAGACACACATACACACATACACACATACACATACACATACACACACACACCAAAACCATAAACACCCCCCTTCCACCTGTGCACGTATGTGATGTGCCACCTTCGCAGGGCACTGCATGAGGACTTTGGTTCTACATGTACAGCTTCGTGGTTTTGTAGTCAACCCGGATGGACAGCCATTGGTTGAGACTGACTAAACCCGAAGGACCTCTGCACTCTGATTGGCTCCTGCTGTGTGAGAAGTGGAAATGTTTTTTTTTTGTTTGTTTTTTTGTTTTTTGTTAATACTATATAGGATGATGACGATGATAATCATGATAGGGAAATGGGAGGTTATCTAGTTCACTGAAGAGCCGAGTGCAAGCTGGACCCATGGAGGGGGCTGGGGTGGGGGTGTGTGGGGGCTGTTGTATCACTGGTTGGACTTTCTGTAGGAGGAGGGTTAGGGCAGGAGGGTGGGGGGGTCACACAGGCTTCCCCACCTTCCTCCCCACCATCATGGTTGGAAGTACACATGACGGCGGACTGTCCTGACAGAGGAGAGGATATTTTTTTTTTTATGTTGTCCATGAGGTTACTAGCTGCTCGCTATGTAGAGTGAGTGAACTCCCTGTTTTAACCCTGTTCCTGGTTCTCAGACTGCATTGGTAATGTTTGTATTGCTGTTGTTTGATTGCACTCACATTTGATTACAGAAAGCGTCTATATATGAAATAAAATACCTGCCAAGGATCCAGTGGTGGCTGCGTATCTTCATAAGAGAGCTCATGTTATTTCTGGATGTTTGTGTACGTCTGTGGCCGACGCCTGTGTTATCTGCTGATGTTTAGAACACATTTGCCACTTCAGGGTCCTGAATCTGGAGGCCATATTATTAGGTAAACCAGCTACCTTTAGGCTTAACTCTGGTATCTCAAAGCTGGCTCACTTAACTGATACCATGGTAACCTCCGCAGCAGGCAGTGGTGGAATGTGAAGTACATTTACTCAAATACTGAACTTAAGTACAAAATTCATGTACTTGTTCTTTACTTTAGTATTTTCTCCTTCTCTACATTTCAGAGGGAAACATTTACTTTTTACTTCACTACATTTAACCGACAGCTTTAGTTACTTTGTGCAAATGGTACAACAAACTTAGTTTATAAAAGCAGAGCTGAAACGTTTAAACTACTTTGATAATGGTCAAAGGTACTTTTTATATGTTTTTATGCCAAACATATCATGGTTCCAGCTTCTCAAATGTGAGGATTTGCTGCTTTTCCTTGTAATCATTTAAATATTTTTGGTTGGTTGGACAAAACGAAGCATTGGGAAGATGTAACACTGGTTCGGGGTAATTGTCATTGCATTTCTCACTATTTTCTTAATTTTTACAAACCAATCTATCAATTAACAGCAAAAATAATCAGCAGATCAATGCATAATAAACATAATCATTAGTTGCAGTCCTATACAAAGTAAACAATTTCAACTCAACAAACTGCAAATCACTGCAATAAATCCATTGCATGTGTACACGACCTACTGTACAAATGTCCATCAAATAAAAAATTGTAGGCTGTGGTTAAGTATTTACTGCGATTATTGTACATAATCCTGGGCCCCTGCGGTAAAGTGGCAGACATCGACAGATATTTTGTAATCGGCTGTCCTGTGCATGTGCAAATCAACCTCTAAACATGAACCAGTCTCTGGAGGCAGTTAACTTAAAGGCTCCATGTTACACCAACACTGGATTTCACGCTGATTAGATGTTTTCTCTGGTGTGTGTGTGTGTGTGTGTGTGTGTGTGTGTAGACTGTGGTCGACTGACATCTTCCTCACTAAAATGTTGGCTTTGTTTCACCTGTTCACCTTTATCATTCTTGTTAGTACAAAGAGATAGCTGCCATCACATAGCAGTTAATTCCCTGCGTAATACCCAACTTAGAGTTGAGCAGAGGTCTAATTTAAATATATAAAAACAGATTATGTGGTGTGCAGGGTCTTTAAACTTGGACCTATTGAATTTATGCTTTTGCTCTTTTGTTCAGGGACGAGTCATTGCAACTGTGAGATGGAATAAATATAATTTCTTTTAGGACCAGGGTATAAAATATAATATCTAAAGTGAATGGGTGCATGAGTTTGCTCAAATAACATCTATCATGATTAAGTTAAATGCTAATGTTAGCATCATGGAAGTATAAAAAGAACTGGATACAGCATCAGAGGCGGGGCCCCGTTCATTCCTATTAAAGTTGTTCAGTGGCTCATGAAGTCAAAAATGTTAAACTTCCTGGTTATAACATTTCCTGGATCTTCTGCGTTGTGCAGCTCGTAGAACAAGCACACTAGCTTCTCCTTTAGGCCCGCCTCCCAATCGCTCAGGCTCACTCACATGACACGGACTCTTTAATGATTTGAATAAGGGCTGTTTAAGTGTTCGTACTGGTTAGTTGTAATTTTACAGTTTGGTCACTATGTTAAAGTCGCTTTAAACCTGGCTAACTGCCCGGGGGCTTGGTCAGCATGCTAACCTGCTCACAACGACAGTGCAAACATGCTAACAACGTACAGCAGATGCGGAGGGGAGTGTCATTAGTTAGAGGGTATTTGCTCCCTCTCACCAACAAAGTCTGCTCGCTCCAAATCTGGGCATTGTGATTGATGACCAAGGAACTTTCACTGAGCATGTTGCATCTTTCGCTTCACATCACATGACATCACAAAGATCAGGTCCTGTGCGACTGAGTATTCCACTCAACTCCTTGTGCATGCGTTGGTCATCTCTGGCCTTGGCTACAGTGACACCCTTCTGGCAGTGCTGTCACCACGCACAGGAAAACCTCTGCAAATGGTCCCAAATGTATCGGCACATCTGGTCTTCAACGAGCTAAACAAAGCTCATGTCTACTTTTCATTATCCTCCACTGGATCCCTGTTGCTCACATTAAGTTCAACTCACTAACGCAAATCGCTACGGCTTGGCCACAAGCACAACATGAATTCTTTCATTCAGCTTTATGAGCCTCCTCATGTACTACGATCTGTAAATATATGACAACTAGTGATGCCGCAATAGGAAATCTCAGTCCAACCTGTCCCTCCCTGGTGGAATAAGTTTCCAAACTCCATTCAGACTCTGTCTCTATCTACCGTTCCTCTTCCAAGATTACTTACTCACTGTATATGCTCTTTCACACTCTCTCACTAGAGCTTTCTCTAGCTCTTTCTCAGAAAAACGTAATGTGCTGGGCACTTCTCTGTTACTTCATTCATCTGAAAGCCTTGCACTTGGTATCTCGAAGGCTTCGCCTTGATCTGCTGTGGCTTGAATTGTACCTCATTAGTACGTCACTTTGGACAAAAGCATCTGCCAAATGAATAAAGGTATTTAGTTATCAACTAAAGTATTGGGGAAAATTACAATTTTGACCTGAAGATGGGGCTAGATGAAAAGCTATGGGCAAGTTAGTACATATCACCTGAAGGTAAACATAAATACCTGTGCCCTTATTTCACATAAAATACAATTTTAACCTCATGGTGGCACTGGAGGAAAAGTCAGGAGATCACCCAAGTCAGTAGATTCATGAATGTCTGTACAACATTTCTTAGTAATCCATTCAGTAATTGTTAAGATATTTTAGGAGGACAGACTGACAGACAAACCGACGTTGCCATCCATAGATGAATTTATGAACATCATTTAAACGTATGAACGTATTTCATGAGGTTTGGTAGATTTCAATTAGAAGACAATCCCCTGAACAACAAATTATCCCTCTGTGCACTTCTTACATGTACTTGTCTTTTCTCAGACATTTCTGCTACTCTTCACTATACAGTATAAGTATCAACTAAAACTGGAATGCCTTACAAAAGAAAGACAGTTGGATAAATTATTGTATGTGCTGCATTGACACCACACACACACACACACACACACACACACACACACAAACCCTGTCTAATCTGTCACTCTGTCATAATTTGATCATAATCCCTAATCATAATCACGTCGTATCTTAAAGGTGTTCTCAATCTGGAGTGGGATTATGGGATTGCAGAGCGTGTATGTTGAATGAGCAATCCAAATATATTACAGTGGTGGTGTCGATGATGCGTGTGTGTTGGGAGGGGGCTATAAAGGGTGGATTTAATTTGATGATGGTGGGGTACGGAGGGAACCCTCTCACTGATTCACCCACTGAATCCACTTTAAGCTTGATATTCCAAAACAATAGACACTGACCTGTTAAAATGTGTGTGTGCATCCCTCCTCCGTTCATCTTTAATCTCTTTAATTTGTTTTTGTAGAAATACATGACATAAAACACAGATCTACTGCCTCTTGTGCACGGTCATGTTGATTCATTTCTTTTGACCGCAGGTACGGTTGGTTGATCCGTACGTATTATCAGCAAAGTGGACTCAAAAGCAAAATGATTTATTATGCATAATGGTCCCTTTCACAGTGTTTCATTACTTAGCCCCATGGTCCCAAACTATGTTATTTTTTAAATAACTTATGCACATAAGGCATGTGGATCTTAGTGCAAGTAAAAAAATATGTTTTTCAAGACTTTGGTTCTGTCCTGTTTATCTGTAATAATGCATCATATTTGATTAGCTGCTCATATGTTTTGTATGTAAAATCAAATTTAGTAGTACCTGCAGCTGAGAAATATGATGTAGTGGAGTAAAAGTATAAAGTAGCATCATTTTTAAATACTCAGGTAAAGTACAGTATTTTAGTAATTTTAGTTACATTACACTACTGGCATCTACATGCTGGATTTTGTACATTCATAGTCCCCAGAGACTGAAGTTTACTTACTTTGGTGAGCCCCTGACTTTTCCTCTCGCGCCATCATGAGGTTCACATTTGTGGTTTTGAGTGAAATATCTCAACCACTATTGGATGGATTGCCATGACATTTGGTTCACTCATCTTTGTACTCAGAGGATAAATACTGCTAACTTAAATTATCTCTTAAATTTTCATCCAGCACCATCATCAGGTCAAAATTCAAATAGTGTGTCTAATATTTAGTTTTATGACCAAATACTTACACACTGAAGAGAATCCCACCAGACTCAGCTATACTTTGTATTTAGTGCTAATTGCCAAATGTTAGCATGCTAACATGATAAACAAATATGTTGAACATGATAAATATTAGACCTGCTAAACATTGTCATTCTGAACATGTTAGCAAGTGCATAGAGTTGCTAGTTTTTTTCTTCAGACTCTCTAGCTCAGTCCTCTTTCTTATTTCACTCTCATGTCTCATGTCTTCGTGTTTGAATTCAAAGCAGCTTCTGTGAAAACGTCAGTCCACAACCTGTAATCTGGAGATGTTTGAAAAGCTGCTACTGCTTCAGAACCTCCATTCACACGGCGCATACATGATGACACTGAAGCTGCCCTGTATTACAGTATTTCTACAATATATTTATATATTTCGCGGCTGTATAAGCATTGTGCATCTTCCTGAGCAGGGAGTGAAGGTGTTCAGTTCCAGTGGTTGTTGTGCTCTCTCCATCTCATGGTCAGCTGACCCGGTTGACCCCGATGCACTGAATGTGCCACAAGATAAACCAATAGCTGAATTGCTCTGTTAGCAGGGAGGAAAATAGTGGTGTTTCTCTTTCTCCTCTGCCTGGGTCTCCTGTTTTCTTTTTCTTTTTCCCTTCTCCCGTGCTTTCCCTTGAGTTCTTCTTCCACCCACTCTTGTCTTTTCAGAGTAAAGGATTTTCCGTTTGTGGCTGTAACCTTGGGCCGAGAGAAATGGTGACCAGGTGACTCTGCACAAGCATCACATTTCAAACAAGACAACACTTCTCTGAATTCGATTTTCTGGCTGAGGGCTTAAAGGAGTGTAATTTCCATACACGGTGAAATATAATATAATGATGGCCCTGAAATCTGTGTGGGTGTGTGTCTGAGCCTGAAGGATGTGTGTGTGTGTGCGTGGATGTCTCTGTGTGTCTGTGTGTCTCAGCATATGATTTTGAGTGGAGTAATTTAGCAGATGAGCGTGTGGCCATTGTTAGAGGGATAATCTGGCTCTTGCTGCTCAGATAGGTTAACATGCAGCAGATGAGACCAGATTACCCCAGACCACACCAGACAGGACAGGGGCTAACCCCCCTCCCCCCTCTCCCTCCCTCCCTCCCTCCCCTCTTTGCCTTACTCCTCTTTATACTCATTCTGACCCCAACTTCATTTCACTTCATCCTCCAGCCATAGGTGTGGTTTCCATTAAATCCATTTAAAATATCAAACTTGTATCAAACAATTATATTTAAAATAGAGGAAAACTAATCAGATATAAGGGAAATATTACACAAAATTATTTATATAATACATCTAGTTATATTCTACCTCCATGTATTTAAACAGGTCACAATCATGGGATGGAGAAAGGTGTGTGTGTGTGTGTGTGTGTGTGTGTCACTATGGCCTCATTTAAACCAGCTACACATAACACAGTTATCCAACATAAAATATAGATATGCAGACAGAAAAAATGAAACAAAACAAACTGTGAACTGCATATAATACAAACAAATGCATAAAACTGAAGCATGACACGGGATAAAAACACTACAAGTTAAACTTAACTTATTTTCATGTTGGTCCACATGGGTTTACAAGACACCACACACTCATATAAGCTAGATCTGGAATGCTGCTTACACATTTTCAAACATACAAGCCAATTAGAATCATTTTTAGGCCTTTATTATACAACAGCACTCGTAAATCACAGACAAAACATGCACTTTCTAATACAGGAGAAATCTTAACAAATATAGGCCAACCGATAGTTAATGGCTAATATTAAAGACTATTGATCTATTTGGGATTTCTTTATATTGCAGCACTTGGAAGTTGTTACTGTGACGTGACAGTATTGTACATGCATTATTGGGTTTGTGCAAATGTACATGTACATATACAATGTTTTTGTACCAACCGATTCATTCAGTAATTGCCTCTTGGATGGTGTTTTATAATCCAGAAAGGGGGACATCTTTTTGATGAAGAGACGTTCGTGCCATCTCTCAGGCTCCAGCTGTTTGTATTTTTGGCTGCTGGTTTGTTTGTTGGGCAGATGCTGTGTTTGTCTCATTCAAGCTATTAATTAAAAATGCAGTGAGTGGTGAGATGACACTAACAAAACGCTGGATAATGATGTAATTACTGCCTTAACATCTGGCCCAGCTGTCCTAATATGTGGTCTTAAAGCAGCCTAGAAAGCAGTGCAGCAAAGAGGAAAGCAAGAGGAATTATTAGTCAAATTATCAGATTATCAGATTATTTAGTTTATGCATGTATCAGTAAGGTGTTTGTGCTTTTATGTCTGTGCTTGTCGCCCATCTGTCACGCTTGGATGCTTATTCGTGAGCATCTGCGTGTATTTCTGTGTCACAAACCTGTTTAGGTGTTTACGTGTGTATTCATGTTTGTGCAAGTGAAGTCTCTGAAAGAAACCCACACAGCTGGACTAACGCCTCGCCAATAAAAGTAGCAGGATTAACTTCGAGATATTGGGTTACAAACCAATCAGGGGGCAGGATTAGCTGATCAGGTACAGTCACTTGAGTACCTGTCCTCCTCAGCTTTCTGTGACAGAGGTCAAGATGTGGTCAAATGATGACCACACACACACACACACACACACACACACACACACAACCTTCCTGGAAGATAAATCAATTAATTGATTAATCCTTGTCAGATGTTAAAAAAGTAATGATAAATACCATCACATGTTCCCAGAGCCCCAGGTTGATGTCTTCATATTGCTTGATTTTTCTGACGCAGGCTCGTCCCTGATGTGGATTAGACAGCAAAATGCATTTATTCAACATTGTTTTGATGGTGGAAAAGTCTGAAATGTGTGTGTGTTACGTTTATATTAACCTAATTATTGTGTGTGTTAGTTTCCATGCCGGACAAATATAAGAAATTGTGTGTGTGTGTGTGTGTGTGTGTGTGTGTGTGTGTGTGTGTGTATGAGAGAAAGTGATATGTCTCATTCTCTGTCTCTCAAGGCATTTATTATTTTATTATGTGTAGTTTATACAGTATATGCAGATGTTATGGGGATTCCTGGTATATTTTTGTAAATTCGTGTCCAAACTTAATCTTAATCTCAAACTTAAACCAAATTTTCTTTTGGGTCTCGTACTGAAAGATTTGGGAACACCTGATTTAAAGGAATAGTTCAACATTTCGGGAAACACAGTTTGGCTTTCTTGCTGAACTTTAGACGAGAAGATCGATACCATTCTCATGTCTGCACACTTAATATGAAGCTACAGCCTGGAGATGGTTAGCTTAGTTTAGCATAATGACTGGAAGCGGGGAAAACAGCAAACCTAATCTTTCCCACACATAACCCCCCATAAAATCACAACTTCTCATTTTTACACTTTGTTTTTTGTAGAGATGAAACAGACAAGATATAATGTATTCGTTATTAAGCTTTACAGGTGCTGGTATGCAGATTTCATTACCTTTGGACAGAGCCAGGCTAGCTGTTTCCCCCTGTTTCCAGTCTTTGTGCTAAGCTAAGCTAGTTCTTGGCTGTAGCTTTATATTTAGCGTACAGATATAAAAGTGGTATTAATTTTCTCATCTCACTCTCAGCAAGAAACCAACATGCTGAATTATTCTAGATTGATTGTCATAATTATTGTTGAATACTTTTCTGACTTAAAGGATTATCTGACACTTCATTAACTTTCATCAGGTTAGTACATATGCAGTCCTCCTTCTCTCTCCACATCTTCATTTTCATCCTTCTCAGTCCGCTTCCTTCTACAGTTTACCCCCCCACCCTTTCCCGTTTTTTTGGACACCATTGTGTACCAAACTCTCCTGGAGCTGTAAGAGCACAAAAGCACAACAAAGACTCAGGAAGTGATTAGTGGCTTAACGAGGAGGAGGCTTTGCGGGGAGTTGGGGGGCGGTACTGCCTCTTCCATGAGATGGGGCGAGGGGGTTAAAGTTTCAGGGCTTAAGAGGTCAGTGTTAAGTTGTGGAGGTCAGTGGAGAGGTTAATTAGGAGCTGGGCTTTTGTTTATGGGGGATAAGGAGACGTTGAGGCGATTCACTTTGTATCCTCACTGTGTTCCTCCAGCCACCCTGGAAGTGTCATCCACCCGCTTTTAGCTGCTTTCCCTCCTCCTCCCTGCTAATTGTCCTGTTGCTGAAAGGCGATGTAGCTGAATTCACTTAACATACACATACACATCAGCCGCACACGATTTTTCGATCTCAGCGGAAAAAATAAGAAATGTTATTAAAAACGTTCTTAAGAGGCGACCTAAAGAGACGATTACAGGCAGAAAATGTCAGGAGACATTTAACTAAATGTTAACAAATAAATAGATAAATAATTAAAGGCAGAAGAATCGTTTTCACTTGTGTTTGAGACAAACTCAACAGACACACACTTTCAAACTGTTAACTAACTTTGTGAGCTTTTCTGACCCTGATGAGCTGCTCTGAAAGATTCACAAGTTTATTCAGAGACATCATGAATTGCATCAGAACTGCAGAGTCAGAATGTTTTGTGGTGCTGCAGAATTACAACCATGTCATCATCTGCCTGTTCATTTTCTGTGTTGCTCCTTATCTTTCAATGTTTAAACATGAAAATACATTTTACAATACAGATAAATAGTATATAATTAGCTTAATTTTGAGACCCCCTCAAAATTAGATTTTGCTGTCTTAGTTGTCCTAGTTGCTAATTAGGGCGTCTGAGACCCCCTGTATTTTGTACACTGTTTCATTGTCACCATTGCGACTCAATCATCACACCCTCATCATCACAACACACACACCTCGAGTATGTTTCCCTTTAGTATGTTTGGTGTGTCCTTCCTGCTTCAATTGGAAGAATGTCTTTTCAACTTGGAGGAACCCTGGCCATGACTGTCGCTCAGAGACCTTTGTGTGTGTTTGAACATTGTTTCTGCTGCTAAAACACACACACACACACACACACACACACACACACACACACACAAACATGCTGAGGTCCTCTGTGGACTCAAGCATCTCAAGTAGAGCAGGATGAGCTACTCGATGGGAATCTGTATTTGTGGGAAGAAGAGAAACAAAAACGGACAGAAACAGCTGTCATGGCGCAAAATGCACCTTCAGATCAACTTTATTCATCTTTGTTTGTGAATATGTCAGTAGGGTTGTACTGTTAGTCCAAGTTGTTTTGTTTTGATTTGTTCTTTAAACAGCATTCCACCGATTTATCATTGCACTCCTGTAACGCTGACAGACTCACAATGGGTAGTTTAACAAACGGATGAAAACTGATGCAGCAGAACCAGAGATATTGTCTTTTTTATTCCACACATTCTTCCTTGTCAAAACCTGCCACCAACGTTACTTAAAATGCAACCAGAACATCAACAGTTTGGTTGGAGATTCGGGTGTGTTGAGCTAGTAGCGTCTTATGTAGCCGTGAGACGCTAGCCTGCACCAGAGATGAGGAGCGGGCTACACAGGTCTGGTTAGCTCACTTCTTTCTAGCTCTGCAAGGCCAGATTTTTTTCATAGACAAACTTATAGTCTTCAGCCAAGCGACAATGGCTTTTTATTACTTTTATCACAAATACAGTAGACTGTACCCTGTGGTCTTTTAACTCACATAAATCAAAAAACATTTTGAACATGTCACAGTAGGAAAAGCACAGGTGTAAATAATAAAACAAATGATGGCTGAATTCCATTTAGCTGCTTCAGTTTCAGGGTCTTGTGGATGCTGTCATGACTGTTACTGGGACACTTGAACAGAACAGCGCCATCATTAATAGTGTTAATAGTAACACCTGTGCTTACTTCTTTGCTGTTTGGTCACCTCAACTGTGTCATGACCTGCCAGACGAACTTAAGACTTACAAAATCAGTGTCAACACTAATTTTACTGAAATGCTTTTTTGCAGTTTAATTTTAAGAACAGTGTGCGTGTGTGTATACACAAACAGATTTCTATCCGTTTTTATTTATTTTCCTAATGATGTTTGTGTGTGTGTGTGTGTGTGTGTGTGTGCACTCTAAGGAATATTAATCAAACTGGTGTTGGTTTATTCATTTTAAGAATGTTGTTCATGTGTTTTTGCAAATTATTGTATATACAATCTGATATTTGTATATACATACATACTGCATGTGTATATTTATGTATATATATTTGTCTTTTTATTCCCTTATTTTGTTTTTACTATTTGACTTAGGTTTTTCAGTGTTTTTCATGGTTCATTATACCTCAAGCTATATAAATAAAGATGATTATACATTATTGTTTTGATTGATATTGATATTGATATATTATGATTTAATAAAGAAAGGAAATATTACGATGACAAGCATGAACCCTGAGCATCATCTGGGGTGAAAAACGGGTACACAACTCATCACACCACCATGCAGAGACATCTGTCTGTTGGGGTAATTGGCATTAACCCCTTTAAGCTGGGTGACCCCCTTTTATACGCCCAACACTTTTGGACACATTTGGAAGTGTGTGCGTGTGTGTGTGTGTTTGTGACAAAATCGAATGAGATGGTACACAATAGAGACAGGAATGTGTGTGTTTTGCTTTTTTGGTAGAAGTTCTTTGCTGAGCCCCAAAATATCTGCTTTATATTCATATTTCACACACACACACACACACACACACACACCCTAACGCTGCATGAAGGGTGCCACACTCCAAAGCATATGGCCCAGGGCAACCAAAATGTGTTAATGCTGATTGAATATGCCGCTCTATTAGACTAATGTTAGCAGGCTGTATAGGCCCAATGCTAATCCAAGGTAACAGAATGGAGCTGGAGCGCAGCTTATCTCTGAACTTACGGATATTAGAGAATAGAAAAGTGATTAGAAAGTGATTAGAGTGGCGGCAGACCACTTAGAGAAACATACGCTTTTAGGTTTGGGTGAGATTTCCAATCACACCGTCCACATTACTGCTATTAATGATGCAAGCAGCTTACCAGCAGGACCAGAGAGGTTATGAGATTTAGTTGATAGCAGAAAGTGATGTTCAGTTCAGTATTGTTTCCACATGGTTTTCTAGTTTCTCTTTTTTAAAACATGAAACATCATAAGCTGAATCTCAATAGGTGTTTCTCTGCTTAAAGGGCCTCGTGGTCTTCTAGTTATTTTGGTTATTTTTTGGTTATTATAAATTATTCTCTATTAACTGTTAGAAGTTAAAAGTCATAATTGTGTTGTCTAAGCTTGTCTTCATACACGATCACTTTGCTGTTTTGTTGGTCACTGTAATGAAGACGAAAACATCAGATGAAACAGCAATGTAGGGTCTTATAATGACAACAATAATAATACACTTTTTTTGTACAGCATCTTTCAAAACTAAGTTAAACGTGCTTTATATGGAGCAGGATTAAACCGTGTCAGGACTGCAATGAGGCAGATCAAATCAGACAATTAAAAATAATACAAAAATAAAACATAATGAAATACTCAACAATAATATAAGAAAATAAAAGATAGTAAACATGAAAAAATAAAAACCCTGTCTGTTCCATCAAACATAGAAAGGTGAAGAAATGTAAACCATAACAACATGATAGAAAGCCTTACACACGGTGATATTTTTTGAACAGACCAAGTATTGAATTTAAAAACGATAAATTAGCAGAAGATATGAAGTCGCGTGGACGATCTTAAATAAAAGTTGTACTTTCTGATGCCGTTTCTGGTCAGCTTGTATTGATTTGAATTGACTGCCTGATTTGTCATTTCTGCTCTTGTTAATCTGCGGAGCTTCGGATAAAGTAAGTAGACCTTGAGTTAAGTTTTGTTTCTTGTTTTATGAATGATTGTCCAGCAGAAAGGCGGTTAAGAAGTGGCTTTCTTTGTCGAGCTCGTGCTCAGCTGAAGTGAGATAAAGCCTCTGTGTTTGACTGACAGTGTTGCCATGACAACCCCGCATCAGCTCCAGGGTGTCCAATCGGGAGTCAGATTCAGGGTCCCTCCCAGACTCCCAGGTGAGCTTAAGAGTCAGACTTCAGCAGATTTCTGTCACACACTTCGCCTCCTCTTTGGCTTCACTCTGTCATCCAGATGGTGTTCAGGTCGCCGCTAGACTTTTTGTCAGCTTCCCGTATCCTCCTGCCCCACTTCGCGGATGGCCCCCCTGTTCTGCCCCGGTCCCGGTCCCCGGAGGACCCTCCCTCCGCCTGTCCTCCTCTGGCTCTGCCTGGATTGTGTTTCTCTGTGGGGCAGATCGCCAGCGTCTGCGAAACTCTGGAGGAGACCGGAGACATCGAGCGGCTGGCCCGCTTCCTCTGGTCACTCCCGGTGACCGCAGACGGCCGCGACTCCATCTCTGAGCACGAGTCCGTGCAGCGGGCTCGCGCCGTGGTGGCCTACCACACGGGGAGTTTCCGCGAGCTTTATCACATCCTGGAGACTCACCGCTTTACGCGCGCCTCGCACGGTAAACTGCAGGCGATGTGGCTCGAAGCTCACTACCGGGAGGCAGAGAAGCTCCGGGGCCGGCCGCTCGGACCGGTTGACAAGTACCGCGTGAGGAAGAAGTTCCCATTACCGAGGACCATCTGGGACGGAGAGCAGAAGACGCACTGCTTCAAAGAGCGCACGCGGGGGCTGCTGAGAGAGTGGTACCTGCAGGACCCGTACCCGAACCCCGGCAAGAAGCGGGAGCTGGCGCACGCAACCGGACTCACACCGACTCAAGTTGGGAACTGGTTCAAAAACCGGAGACAGAGAGACCGGGCGGCCGCAGCCAAAAACAGGTCAGTCACTTTCAACTGAAATAAGTTGTGCGTTGAGTGTCACAGCTGGGAGCAGGACGAAACACCGAGAGCTGCCGAACGGAACTATTCACTGAGTCTAGTATCACAATACTGTTAAAGCCCTGACGACTCTGTATGTCCAACATTTTATCGGCCTCCTTATTGATCTCACTCTTTCATTCACTCGTTGAGGTAATTTCGTCTCCACAGGCAGCCAAGGTTGTGCGTAAAAGGGCCATTCATGCGTAAAAGCGCACGGCCATTCAGCCTGTAGGTTTTTTGTTTTCCATCTGTCAGTCTGACCTGGTCGGCATCCCCCCCCCCTCTGTCTCTCACACTATAATTTGCTTCAGGGTCAGTGTGCGGGTCAACCGTCCTGTTGGTGAAGGCAAAACGTGCATGAATGGGTGCAAATTGCTTACCACGCATGCACAGGAGGTTATTGGTTGTTATGCTTTGACAACGGTTTTATTTCTAAGATTGCGATCAATCTGAACCATTCAGTTTAGGTTAAGTGTTTTATTTTGTAGCTTTTTTTCACAAGAACAAAACTATCTACGTTTTGTTTATTAATTATTTCACTTGTTGTATTTTATTACCTACTTCATTTACTTTTAACGTCTCTTGTTTTTCTCTCTTCACTTTTAGGTTGCAGCACCACCGGATGTGTCCGGGCGGTGCGCGCTCACTTAGCGGAGGAGAGTGCAGTCCAGACGAAAGCGGGGAGCGCGCAGATGGAGAAACTCTTCTCTCAGTAACGGACAGTGACTCTGACTTAGATGTCTGATACTTTGAATCTTGTGAAATGGACCTTCAGGTGCCTGTGATGCCCCGTCGTGGATTAACGGAGACAGGAGGACGATGTGTGCGGACAAAAGGCTGCTCATAGTTTGGGTTGCAATAAATGTCCATTGCATAAAACAGCGTAATCATAAATACGACCCTGCCCACCAAACAGATGATTTGGTCTTTTGCTTCCTGAGAAAACAACAGATGTTTGTCTTTGCTGCATGCTGGTTCACTGATCAGCTGCAGATCAGACCCACATTCTTGATTTTTATTGTTGGACGTGATGGGTGACCCAGCTTGCACCAACAACCTCATTAAACAGACATCAAGCAGTGGACCCCTGTTGGACTTTAACCCAGGGACCCCCACATGGGAGGACCTTTACAGACTGAAACCTGCAGTGAGATAATCATTCTTATTTTCTCTAATTATGTGTCATTCTTCTTTTTCTTTTTCTTTTTTCAATTAAACTAATTGTTTCTGTCAACCCCTTGATGTCCACTGCTGTAGACAATCAACAAGCACTGAAGCCTCCCTCCCTCCCTGTCTGGCTGTTTGTATGTTTAGGAACTTTCTTTTTGTTTCTTGACCTTATCTGTCTTCTACTTTATTTAAAGTTCACAGAGTTCACTGTGCAGTCTGTGTGTGGTGATTTATGTTCAATTTGATGCTGAATAAATGTTTTGGTATTTTATATAAATACAATTATTTAATATATGATTCTTGCGTCCACTCTTCTTTAATGACACCATACTGTAATTTTCCTAAGGACAATGTGTGTGTGTGTGTGTGTGTGTGTGTGTGGGTATGTGGGTGAGAGAGATTCATCATACCTTATGATAGCCTATGTGTCCACACTATAATAACTACAATTTCCAACATCACCATATAAACAGTACCATTCAATTCATTTGTTTTCTGTGACACACTATAAGTAGAGTTGTAGGCAGATATAGACATTTATAAGTGTCAGCAATTGTAACTTCTACAATGAAACATATAAGTAAACAGTCTATCAAAAGTATAATATAGCAGTATAATAATTATCTATACTGTATGATAACACGTGAATAAATCCTTACAGTGTGTCATAAAGCCTGAATTAACTGTTAATATGAGTACAAAATCTTCACAGGTGGTTTAAAACACTTTATGAATGTGTGTGTTAGTGTTACCTATCAGAGCTGTGAGTTTCTTTGTTCATCTATAATATTATCCAGCTATATTTGTTAAACAAAATGGAAGCATTGACTCAATAAGAAAAAAATGTTTTTTTTAAGCAACTCGCTCTAAACACAATGTTCTCACATCTTTTGGATTAAAAGCAAAACACTGAGAATCAATACATTTAATGGGTACTACTCCACTACAGTTCAGAGACACACATTGTAGCTTTTACTCCACTACATTTACATTACATTAAATTACATTTAGGCATTTAGCAGACGCTTTTATCCAAAGCGACTTCCAAATAAGAGCTTTACATAAAGTGCACATTTATTTTTTGCATATTCAGATTAATCATATAAAATATAACCAACAAATGTATTATTGATTAAGATAAGATTTTAATGATCCCGGAGATAAATTCACAAGCTGCATTATAAATAATATATACTTATCTTATCTAATTATAAATCCAATAATATAATTTACATTATTGTAAAATGGGCTATTCTGCATGACTACTTTTACTTTTGGTACTTAATGCTAATACTTTTGTACTTTTCTTGAGTAAAATCTTTACTTTTACTTGTAACAGTGTATTTCTACTCCGTGGTATTGCTACTTTTACTTAGTTAAATATCTAGAGAGAACTTCCACGGCTGTCTATTTGTTTGGATATTTTGGATACCCTGTTTCCATGACATCTGCAGTTCCCACCTACATATTTTATTTGCTTGTGCAATGATTATGATTGTAAACTGTATATCCATACACCTAAGAAAAATCCTAAAAAGTCTCCAAAAAGGTCCCAACATGCTCAATTGAGTGACCTTTATGTGCCACATAAGGAGACACATTTCTCTCTGAAACTGGACAAAGCAGTTATTCTCTCCCGTTCTGTCAGCTGCAGTGGGAGACAGATTTTTTTGCAGGGCCACAACACAACTCTGGAAACGCCACAGTGTGAAGGCAGAGTGACGCCACCCAGTGGTCAAAGTAAAGACCTTGTTATCAGACTAACTAACACATTCTGTCTAATACAGAAAACACATCGTTTAAAAAAGACGTATGTCAGGCTTTGATAATAAATCAGGCAGAACATAATTGCTTTAACAGCAAGATTAAAAAATGTATTATAATAATAAATATTATTTTACATTAATATATATTACATAATATATAAACATAAAATAATAATAATAAATCATGCTCATATTTTGCGTAATTTTTTGGGAGTTTTTTGTACTTTACTTGAGTATTTTAATTTCATGCTACTTAATACTTTTACTTCACTACAGTTCAGAGGCAAATATTGTACTTTTGTCTGACAGCTAAAGTTACATAATACGTTTGAACATCAGGATTTTACATACAAAATACGTGCTCAGTTTATAAAATATGATGCATTATAGATCAGATTCATTGTTATAGATTAAACCACGCAGTAACTAAGATTCGCTTAATTTTGAGCAGCTACAACATAAAATGTTACTTAGACAGTCATGCATAGGCTACTACTACTCCAAAGCTCTGTCTAATGAGAAGTCTCCTTTTACTTTAAATACATTTTGCTGCTAATTCTTCTACTTCTATTTATGTAAGACATACATATTAATGTAGGGATTTAACTTGTAGTAGAGTATTTTCACAGTATGGTATTTCTACTTTTACTTAAGTAAAAACTGCAGAAATCTACCTGATCGCCGGCGAAATAGTACTTTACGAGGAGCACTTGAACACCGCGTTCGGTGACTTGACACCCCGGAAGCGTTATCGTCCCGGCGATACGTCCCGCGAGGCAGCAGGTGGCGCAGCTGGCCAGGCATGGCGCACAGGTAGGCTGAATTATGACTCTCAATAGATCTCTTCTCTTTGTCAATTCAAGCCCTTTAAAACTAATTAATTAACTAAACCTTTCGTGGATCTACAAGCCACGTTTTGAGAGGGCGCGTGGACATATTTTCAAGTGCAATACACCTGGGTGAAGAGTATTTACTGTGAGTGAGCAGAAGGTCTGTGTTTCTTCAAAGATGCGTGCCCTCAGTTTTAGGAGTGTGCATCCCTCACGTGCGTGACTCCTCAGTAAGCTGGCTCAGAACACTTTTGTCATTTCAATAACACACTTCCATGCACCCACTGTGTGTCTTTGAGTGTGTGAGTTAAACATCTGAGGACACTTGCACCACTGTCCATGATGGGGAGTGACGGTCGCTATGGCGACCCAATTGTCTGTCACTGTGACTGACAGCAATCAACCAACAAAGCAACAAAACAAGGCCGGGATCAGGGTGATGGCTGCCATGGCTGTGTCACATGTCATGTGTACTGTAATAAGAATAATACTCTATATTTGTAGCATATCTTCACATATTGTTATGTCTTCTCTTTGTGAAAAAATAACTTCCTTTTTAAATTGAGCATTTTGATTTAGTTGTTTTCTTGAATCCCTGGGAAAAAAACTTGAGCAGATTAAGACAAAAGGAGGTAAAATAAAATCTTGTAAAATAAAATAAAAGACATAGAACGTACACATTGCAAGCAAAATCAGTAAATATATAATCAATGTATGTCAAGCTGGCTTTTTAAAGATCACACTGTGAAATGTTTGTACCTGAAAATATAAAGTAGATTGGTAAATCAAGTTTAGTTATTGTTACAATTTTCATTAAATGTCAAAAAGGCAACCGGTACTCCTCCTGCAGTCAACAAAAACAACAAGCAACAAAACAGCAGTTACATGTAAATATATGCAAACACATGGGCTACACAAATACACATACACATACATACAGATTAAAGAAAGATAAGAGTACAGTTAGTTGGTACA
The DNA here is from genome assembly GCA_036023655.1 of Nannoperca australis. Classification (NCBI taxonomy): domain Eukaryota; kingdom Metazoa; phylum Chordata; class Actinopteri; order Centrarchiformes; family Percichthyidae; genus Nannoperca; species Nannoperca australis. The sequence continues at coordinate 21,990 of JAVQJD010013462.1, forward strand.
TTTTAGTAAATGTAACATATTTTAATTTTTGTAACATAATCAGCATATACATTACAATCAGTTGATGTCATTGATGTAATGTATTCACACTCTGTGAGTGGCTGCATTGTAATGATTAGTAGAGAAATGAACGTAGCATTGAATATATAAACAGGTATTACAGATATAGGACTCTGTAAATATAGAGACAGGTGTTTTTTCCCATCAAACTCACACAGTTTGTGTTACAGCAGACTGGTTGTGTGTGTGTGTGTGTGTGTGTGTGTGTGTAGGTTCTCTGTGACCATGCATAAGGACTGACTGATTGACTGGCTCAATTGGCTGTCTGAGCCATGACACACACACGCACACACACACTCCATGCCTGCGGGTGATTTCCATCCCCCTCTTCGCCTCTTGCGCTCAAAAAACACCTCTTCCATTTGCACGCGTGCCCACACACACACACACACACACACACACACTCTCTCTCTCTCTCTCTCTCTCTCATCCGGCGCAGGAGCCCGGCAGCGCGGGTGACGCGTTTTGCGCATTTCCTGCAGCTCGCGCTCACTCACGGATTCAGGAGAGAGGAGACGGGAAACGGGGGGCGCGCGCAAGGACCGAAAGGAGGAAAAAAAAAACACGAACGGGAGCGGAGCACCGTGATGTATTTGGGGTTCTCGTGAGCCTGAAAAAGACTGCATTAGGGGGGCCGAAAAGGCATTTGCTTTCCGAGAGTACGCGCAAATATCGCGGTACCGTGAGGTCGAAGCAAGTAGATTATCCCAGAGACGGGCGAGCGAGGGGCTGGAAACGGAGCACCAATCCCGGATGGCTAGGCGCGGCTGCTCGCGCTCTCTCCCACCCTGACCGGGGAGAGACACACAAGGACCGTGGAGAAGCTCCGGGGCTTCACGTGAACCCAACCGGAGCCTGTTAACCCGCAGTCCCCCCTCACTGCCGTCTTCTATCTCGGCCTGTTTCCGCCGAAACGGGAATCTGTCTGGCGCACGAGACCGACTATAAACAAACAAGGCAGCGGCTCGGGTGGGAGAGTGTCCAGCAGGCGACCTCTGAAGGTGCGAGTCTGCGTTTTTCAGCACATTACAGACCCATCAGCTGTACTGTTACCGCGGGCGTGTGTGTGTGTTTGTGTGTGTGCGTGGATAACACAGTGTTCAGTTATGGCTGTATTAGACTGAGAGTCCAAGGAGCCAGCGGCATTATGGGATGTAGCAGGACTGTGCAGTGACCCCGCTCATTGGAAGGAAACGGTCTGTGTACAGGAGCAGGAACAGGCAGACTAGCCTAAACACACACACACACACCCTCATCCTTGTATACACACACACAGACACACATCCCAGCAGCCATGCCTGTATTCAGTGGCCTGTTGAAAGTGCGAGTGTGTGAGGCAGTGGACCTGAAGCCCACCCCATGGGCCCTGCGTCACGCTGTGGGGAAGAGTGGCTCCTTCCTGCTGGACCCCTACCTGGCCCTGAATCTGGACCAGACCCGTCTTGGCCAGACAGCCACCAGGACCAAGACCAACAGTCCGGCATGGCACCAGGAGTTCTGCACTGAGGTCCGTGAGGGAAGGAGCCTAGAGCTGTCTGTTTTCCACGATGCGCCGATCGGATATGATGACTTTGTGGCCAACTGCACCATCCAGCTAGAGGACCTGCTGCAGAACGGAACCAGGCACTATGAAGACTGGGTATGTGTTTGATGTGTTAATGTTTCACTGTGTCTCAATTACACACAGAGCATTTGGGCATAAGTCCTCAGGTCCCAAAGGTTACAGGTGTCTTACGATGTGCTCGTGCGGGTGAGATTACATTTGATAACAGACTCAGGGCCCTTACACAAACAGGGCCCCCACTTTCAGAAACATAGAATCTCACTGTTACATTGTTTAGATTACACAGCATATTTGATATGGTGCATACTGAGCTTGTGGTTACTTGAAGGCATCGAGCAGAAAATGCACAGTGTGCAGTGGAATGGGCTCCACAGTGTGTTTCTAGCCACAATATCCATACATTTTGTAATATCCATACCTTTTTTTGCGTCTTTACCCAAAACCAGGTTCTTTTTTAAGTTATTTGTCCAAGAAAGAGACTCATTTGTTCATTTGTTCATCAAGTCATACATTTACACACACAGCTTCCTGGGAATTTCCCAGCACAACTGCTTGCATGGCCAGTAAACACCTTTGGGGAGCTCAATACCATGCTCATCTGACTTTTTTTCTTCCGGTACAGATTCTCATCCCTCAACTCAGGGCACCTACTGATTCAGAGTCCAAGACCTCTTCTCTCTTTTCCTGAAATGTAAAATCTGCATAGCAGCGACTTCACTGAGTGGAACTCACTGGGATGAATAAGACAACATTATTTTGAATGAGTGTAGTTTATAATTACATTTATAAATGATGAAACTGAATTTAATGTTACTTCTGGCCGAGACCCAATCCACCTAATAAGGACAGTATCAGGGCTGATAACAGTCTGGGGAATTACTCCTCATGGTATGTGCTTGTTGTTGATAGCGTTCAGCCATCCAGTACCTTTAATCCAAGATATTTTCTTCAGATGCCAAACCTTTTAACTTAAGTGTAACATAAGTGTACCCTTCGTTTAGAAGAATCCCCTGCTGCCATCATCATCATCATCATCATCATCATCATCATCATCATCATCACCTTTCTTTGGCAGTGCACCAGTGTTTTTGGTAACTGAATTCATTTGCACGTCTGTTGTGAAACTGTATGTGCATCTCAGTGCTGAGACATTGCCTGGTTGTCCAGCCAGGTGTAGACTGGTGTAGTCGTGTAGTCCCTGTTTTACATATGGCAGAGCTTTTTGATTTAGCCGAGCTTTTATTTTGCAGCTTTCCCTCCTCTGTCTGTGACTCTGGAGCTGTTTGGACTTGCATTAGATCTGATTTGGGCATCTCAGGTCCAGCTTGTAGTCATCCTTCCTCAATTCCTCACATTCCTCCTGCCTTTTTGAACTGGAATGAATATGATGTGCCCTCGGCTTTTATAAAGCGAATACAACAACGCAGATGTTGTGAGAACTCGCCACAATCTAGTTGACTGTCTTCAACATGTTTCCCCTCTCTGTATGTTGAGAGATACACATAGTGTAACTCAGCAGTGGGGAAGTCCGAAGTTCCTTTCATTTGTTACGGTCTCTCGTCATGTAATCTCATTTGCGTTGGGACTGTGATGTCGGAGATCTGTATGGAAAGGGATAAAGAGCTAATTGTTTTGGGTCTGCAAGTTTTGTCTTCAGTTTTAACATGTGATCTTGTTCCACTTCTACACTTTGTTTTATCTCGTTTTTATATCTTTATGTGAAAGGCTGACGAAGGTAATCTCAGAACGGGCTTTCTGGGCGCTGAGAACATGGACTGTAAATAACTGCATATGTCATTTAGCTTTTAGCCCATTAACCACCAAATTACATATACTTAACATTACTGCCAGCCATTGTGACTTATTACAATCATTTTCTACTCTTTCAAGCAGCCATCGATTTCAGTATATTTTACACAATTAGAATGGATGTTTAGTTGTAGCTATTACAGCATTATTACTATTTATTATGTCAAAATGGCATTTTTGTATCATGGTAATGCTGTTTTGAAGACTCTTTAATGCCACACTTTTTAATAAAGACCCTGCTCTCAGGTGGATTAACATATGACCATGATGCAATGTAAAACAGAGAGGCAACAAAATATTCATTGTGGTGAATTTCCAATCTCCAATTTCAAGTCTTAGGAAGCTTATTTTCATACTGCATTGAAAGCTTTGTTACATAATGTAAAAGTATACATGTTTTGTAAATAGACTAAAGCATGCAGAACTAGACAGTATGGTTCGTTAGGAGGGGTCTATGCTATATCAGTATATACTGGCATATAAATAGGCACACACACATACACACGTCCCTCAGCCGCCCAGAGTAAGGTCAGAGCATATGGATCATTCTGTTGATTGACCACATCCCATTGATCAGCCAGGACGGCTCATCAATACAGCTGCCTCACAGCGACACAGTCCCTCCCACCTCCGCGCCGTTCTCCTCCATTCATCATTACTCACCACCTCCCGTGTCTCCCTCATCCTCCTCTCCAACAGCGAATCCCCTCTCATCTTCCTCACCCCCCCCTTACATTTACCCATCATCTTCCTCTTCCTGCCCCGCTTGTGTACCGTACACTGCTCTTTCATCTGCTTCCTCCTGATGCTCCAGTGGGGAGGGAAGGATGTGAAGTTCAGACTCAACAGGGAAACATATATTACAGTAGTTAATAGGTTGTTAATCATTGGATCAATCAAGTTTTTTTCAATCCTTCTCTAATGTTTTATCCAATTTCTTGGATCCCAGCTTACAGCATACATATGTTTCAAAATAAGATTCCTTCACAGACTGCTAGTACTGCAGTAAGTTGCATGAATATGAACATGTAATATATGTATTTACCAATTAATCTGTCAGTTTTTTTTGTGATGTATTTGCTTAACTGTTTAGACCATAAAATGTAAAAAAAAAATAGTGGTAAATTCCCATCACAATTTCTTCAACGTCCAAGGGGACGTCTTCAAATTGCTTTTGTCCAACCAACAGTCCAAAAACCAAAGAAACAGAAAAGCAGCAAATACTCACGTCTGAGAAGCTGAAAAAGAAAATGTTTTGGTATTTTTGTTATTGTAATTGATAATTGGTTTAAAAGATTTATTGATCATCAAAACAGTTTTTGATGAAGTCTCTGTCAATCAACTAATTGACACATTATCTGCTTGTTTCAGCACCAATAATAGTTCAAAAAGTTTAAGCCATGCTAGCGACATGACCCTAGTGTTCGTCTGTCGGTTGGTTGGTCCACCACTTTGGTCCACACCTAGATATCTCAACAGTTATTGGATGGACTGCTATGCAAATTGGTGCACATATTCGTGGTGCCCGAAGTATGAATCAGAAATGACGTTGGTGATCCCATGATTTTTCCTTCAGCTCCACCATGAGACTCCCATTTTTGTTTTTTAGAGAAATATCTCTACAATTATTAGATGGATTTCCATGAAATTTGTTAACACACATTCATGCCGTCCTCAGGACAAACTGTTATAATTTGGGTGATCCTCTGACTTTTCATTACGCGTCATCATCAGGTCAAAATTTCAATTTCAAGTTGTCCAATACTTTGGTTTATGACCAAATACCTGCAAATCTAATGACATTGCCGCCGGCCCCAGCTGTACTTTATGTTTAGTGCTAATTAACAAATGTTAGCATGTTATAATTAAACTAAGATGGCAAACATGATAAACATGGCAAAAACCTTGGTGAGGATCATGCAAGGAGAGACACATCGCTGATGTAAAAAAACTGTAATATAATAAAACTTAATATTCTAATCAAAATAACATTCCTCAATATGATGCCATAACCTCGTACCAAATGGCACACTTCCTGCTGTTCAGATGAACATTGAGGCTTGTGTGCCTCAGCTCTGTCGTTCTCACTTCCTCCGCCCTTCTGCTGCCTCAGTCATCTCATCTCATCTCATCATCCCTCTCGTCTCAGCAGTTATTCCCATCCTCTCTGCTTCCTGTTCCCTTTTGTCTTCCACCACCTCTCCATGATACAGCTCCTGTGGATCCGAGCGCTGTGAGCCAGGTTGCTGCTCTGTGCTGCCGGTGAAATATTAACCAGGCTTTGATGCTTATTAATTGTCCCACTCAGTAATTGAGATGCTCTGCGGAGCCCATCCCCATGGTGACAATGACAGCCCCGTCCCCTTGGTGACACCCTCTCACCCACAGAAATACCAGAGAGAGAGAGAAATAGGTAGGTGAGAGTTGGGGGAGGTGGAGGGAGTGGGGGGGGGGGGCTAAGAAGGGAGAAAAACTAAGTAGAACAGTGCCTTGGTGGTTCTTTGAGAATTCGGAATAATTTAAATTCAAGGCCTTCAAAGGTAGAGAAACTTAAAAGGTTTTCTTTGTGCTGCATGCCCATTCTTTAAGGGCAATTCCATTTTAGTCACCAGCATAATTGTAGAGATTGTGTATGCAGGTTCTCAACTAGTCGCAACATGAGAACAATGTTTACTGCACCCACCATACTCCAGCTTCAGGCGGGTTTAAACACGTTTTACAGTTATTCAAACCACTTAATGGGAGGTAAAAAGTTAAAAGTCTCAAGGTCGAAGTCACAGACATAATGTCAGCAGTTAAAAGCTGTAACCCCAAATGTCCAAATCCTGCCGCCATATACTGTAGTTTATATACTTGTTTTCCACCTGTTGTATGCATTTTAACGTAAAGCACATTGAGTTATTTGTAGTGAAATGTAGTATATAAATACAATTGCCTATCATTGCCTTTACGTAGAGGTTAGCTGCAAACCACTGTAAAAAAAAAAATGTGTCTGTGCATTCCTGTGCTAACTATCGTATGGCAGTAGCTGAGCAATGCAAAGAATGATTACAATAGCTTTTACTTTTCACTTCTATAGAAGCTGTTTAGATAAATGGGTTATATTTGGCTGCTGTCAAATATGGTAAAGCTGTATGTATCCACACAGAGGAGGTGTAAATTAAGAAAAGGGAGAGTCAGGGAGGTGGAAGGGAAATAAAAATACATAGATGGGAAAGAGAAGAAGGCTGTGGAGAAGAGGAAGGCAGTGATGAAGGAGAGAGCAGGAGATGAGGTGTAGAAATTAGCTGTGTGTACATGTAAACGTTTGAGGCTGGAGGTTTATAACTGCGAGTATCGGTCTGAGACACGATGACTACACAGTGTAACGTTTCCTCACAGGGCCACGGGCCACGTCGGATGTCAGCCAGCCACTGTTTGACACTTGGCTTCAACACACACACACATTCTCATACTTAGAGCAGTCAGGATTAATAACTGAATGACTGCAATTAAGGGGCTAGTCACTATCCCTTAAAACATTTTTTTTAAACAGTAAAAAACTTTTCTAACCAAGACATTCAGTATTTGTGAAGCTAAAATTTGAGCCTACAGTAAAGCAACATTGTTTTTAGATGGTTAACTCTTGATGGTTAACTGATTTCTAGCCGTGTTGTAACCATTGCAGATATTAAGCCTTTATTTGCTATTTCTAACGATCTGTTAAGTGACAGATAAAAACTGTGTAAAGCTTCTATATATTTAGCTGAATCTGTATTGGATTCTCTCAACTGTTTGCTGCAATTTTACAACTTTTGTACTGACAATTAATTATTTTCTGTGTTAGATATTGTAGCTGTCAGAAATTCCCAACTCTGAATTACAGCTAAGATGTTGACGTTAATGTTCTTTCCCCTTCGGTTGCTCATAACTATTGTGTGTATGATATGACTTGGCTAGTTTTGCAATGCAAAAATACAATGACAAGTGTTATGGTCACTAACAACATGTTAAGGCCTGGTCACACCAGCATTCAAAACGCCTAAATATTGTGCTTAAATCAGTTCATTTTCACCATGAGCGTGTAATTGCTCTCGGGAGCAAAGTAAAAATGCACTTATCTTTAACGTCCAGTTAAACAAATATGTCTTTGGAATTAACTTTGTTAACGTATTGTCCTGTTGGCTTGGTCGCAAACCGAGAAACCTTTTTTCACGCTATCCTAAGATTTCAGGAACAGAGTGGCACAGTACAGAGGAAATAGACAAAGCTTGGAGAGTTATGAGCTGTGTCTCAGTTCAGGGGCCGCATCCTTCTAAGGACACGGCCTATGAAGGCCACGCCTTCTGAAGTGAGTGTATGGAGGATTTCCTGTTTGCATCACCAGCTGTTCCGGCCCTTACTCTGTGCCACTCCTGTCAAATAGCAACCTTGATAGCTGCAGTTGAGGTTTGAGGTTTTTAAGGCCCCTTAGTTTTTTTACGTTGGTATTGTTAATTATTCGAGTGAATAAGCCAATATTCACATTTAAAAGTGTAATCCTGCTCGGCCGCTGTTGTAGGTACGTTTGAGGACGCCATATTGTATTTTGTATTTTGGCTCTTGAATTGAGACAGAGCTATTGTGACTGACTAGCACTAATATCTTCCCAGCTCACTAGTGTGTTAATATAGCTGTTAGCTCAGCAGCTACAGTACTTAACCAACTAGCCCTGAGTAATCCCTACGTCACCAAGCTTTTAGCCACTTTCTTACGTGACTGGGCCTTTAAAGGTAAAATTGAAAATATCATTCAATACCATCATAATACCATTGCACATTTGTGTAAGGGGCAGCACCCCGTTGCCATCCATGATATGACTGATCAGAATTGAGGTCACAACCATATTGTCATTAGCCCTTTCTTTTTCCAGAACCTCAGACTCCATTCCCTCACCATGGAAAGTTGCATGAGACTCCACCCATTGGTGACCTGCTGGTTAAGTAGGACAGACGGGATTTAAGATGCGCTGTTGCCACCGTGACAATAAACACACTTACACACACAAAGATAAGCCCGGTGCTCTGCCCACTGATGCCAAATCAGGTCAACCTTTGGTGTGTGAGTGTATGCTGGAGGGTGTTTAATGCATGTTCTCAGTGAAAGGGAAGAAATGGGAGGATATTTGAGAGCTCCGGGACAGCAGGTGAAATGCACACTGTTCGTCCCCTCTCTCTCTCTGTGACCCCAGGAGTCTATTTTTGCATGTCCACAAAGAACAAACTTAGATGTTGTCTGTCTTTTCTTTTGGCCATGGACAGAGTAGGGCTGAACAATAGTTATTTTAAAATCACATGAGCCACAATATAATATATAATATAATAAGCGGAACATCGGGGACGCGGGGCTGTAAAGCAGCTCGTCTGGAAGCTAATGTTAGCTGAAACAGTTACACCTCTTCACAGTATTATTAGGGGTCCAACATCAAAACAATATTTAAATATTACAGTAATGAAATACCTATTGTATGTAGTTATCAGTAAATATAAATGTCATTATTTTTGAACATTTTGTAATGTAATTGTAATGAGCAAAAATGTTATTCTTATGGAAAACTAGCAAAGTTAACTGCACCTTTTTCTTTTCATTAAAATAAGCTACGTTTGTTTAAACTTAATTCAAACTTGTTTAATACTATTTAGATCAATATGGTTTAAAAAATGTCCACATTTCCTCAAATCATTCAGCCCATGGACAGGGCTTCCTCCTGCAGCGTGAGTCTTTATGAAGTGTGTTTTCATTTAGACAGATCCAACAGCTCTCAGCTGCTCATCAGGCCGTCTGCCAGTCCATCTGCATGTCACACACTCATCTTGAATGTTTGGGAGCTCTAAGATGACTGAACAGACAGGATGATTTGATCAGGAATATCCATTCTTCTAAATCTAATTCTCCTCCTGTCTAGTTGATGCAACTGGACCGTTGGACCCGTCACTCGTGGCACCCTCCCCCATCACCTCCCTCACCACCACCGCAGAGCTCAGCTCCTTTTACATTATTAGCCGTCTGTGATGTTACATTAAAGATGCATGACTCTCATGCTGTCTCACTCAGCATGGGCCTCCTGTGTGTGTGTGTGTGTGTGTGTGTGTGTGTGTGTGCAGGAGGTCTGCTTGAGTTGCTGAAAGGACACACACATGTTATTGTGTGAATGCGGTCGAGCTCTCTCAAAGCCGAAATTTGTTATTTGACAGATGGATGTGGGAGGCTGTCACTGAGACTAAACGCTCCTGAGAGAGACAGAGAGAGCTGTCTGGTTGGACAGAGATAGCGCGCTAGATGGACGGAGAGTGGGAGGGGGTTAGCTCCACAGTATTGATATAATGCAAGCTTTGAGTGCCCTGTCTGCTTGGTTGAGTGCTTCTATGTGCTGCTGCATATGGTGTGTGTTTTAATTCTACCAGTAGCGTGTGCCTGTTTGTATGTGTGGTGATGGGACCAACGCAAGAGAGATAAGCTTGTATGTGTGTTTAACGCTAACCTCCCTCTGAAGTCCATTTTAAAATCCCTAGACACTTAGATCACACACACACACACACTCACACACACACACACACACACACACACACACACACACACACACACACACACACACATACACACACACACACACACACACTGCTTCCTGTGTGTGTGTGTGTTAGAGAGAGAGGGGGTTTGTGAAGTTATCCGTCTCCCTGGCTGTATCAGTGTACTAATTGGACTAACAGGATTAATGAGGTGAACTAGATTTTCTCCCATCTTTTGTTGTTGGGGCGGGGAACCTCAGTGCATGTGTGTCCGCACACAGCAGGTTAAATCCAAGTCACTTTACAATCCATTTAACAGAGGGTGGCGATGTGGATAAAATCTTCTATATGTAATTTTATTAGCGCTAAAACAATTACGCGATCAGTCCATTACTCGGTTGATGGAACATAAATCTACAACAATTTTAAGGACCAGTAAATGGGTTATGTCACTTATCAAAAACATTATAGCTTTTATAATGTCATTGTAAATAAAAGTCTTAAACCAAAAAATATCTTGGTTTTAGACTGTTGGTCAGACAAAAAAAAGAATTTCACCTGCCTCCTATCAACAAAATAGCATAATTATATAACAACAACTAAAAAATAAAGGCAGCTATTTCATCACATTCTTGCTAAATCTTGTAAATCCACTATTCCTACTCATTGATTCAAAATGTTTCCCGTAAAGGCCCAGTACAACCACATTATGTTTGATATTTGGAGCTACACAAAACACAAAATTGACCCCTTATTTATCACCTTAAATTGGTATAGTGAACATGTTAGCCTACAGTTGACTATTTACATACATACGTCGTCTTTCAGTCCACCTGATGAATTGAAGTCCAACATTCCTTGGTCTCCACCGACTCCTGAGCTTCACTACATTCACCTGCTTTGTCTGTCTGGTGCTTGGCAGGTAGTGTACAGTAGATGTATCAGAGCTTTTTCACCAAACAGCCTGCTGTTGCAGAAAAACATCAGAACAAAACAATGAGTTAAAAGGCGCAGTGGAGGTGTACAGAAGAGTCGGGTCATTCTCTGTGGGTTCGTCACTTCAAGAGACCCTATCTTATATGTATTACTTCACATAGATCTTTGTTAGTATAAACATATTGATTTGTGCATCTTTAATAAGTAGGTAGAAATCTTAAAGCCAACTCTCACAGTATGTATTGTCACTACATTGCGCAACCTGGACCAAATACTGTATGATTAAACTAATTGATGCACCTGTGGTTATATCTAGTCCAACCCCCAGGCGACTACAATGCCCGAGGGATGTTCATTCAAAACACTGTATGTGTATTATTGTTTGTTTTATCCTGAATGACCCGCTGAAGGGTGAGGTTTATGACATGTCACACGTTTATGACAGTTCAAATAGAGACAGGTGAGCTTAGAATCACAGAACAGGAGACTGTAAGTTGACTCTAGGAGAGCTTTTTGCATGGCAGACATGTTTGCTCGTCAGAGCAGGAAAAGGACAGGTGTAACTAATAATATTAACTATGGCTCTGTTCCATGAAGCCAGAATGTACAATACTGAGGTCCTGGAACTAGCACAACTAAAGAAAAGTAGGTTACGCAACTAACGTTATTAGTTACTGTTATTGTTTTATATACCACATATATATATTTTTTTACACAATTGTAACTTTCCATTAAGTAGTCCAAAGTACAAAAACAGCCCTGTTATTGTGAATGCTGGCTCACTCGTACGGCTTACTAATGCTGTGTCTCAATTTGGGTACTTTCGTTAGTACACTTCCATCTAGTACACTGTGTACACCATGTACTTGCCTGTTGCCTGAAGTTTGTGAGTCAATGACTTTACCCATTTAGTACTTTTAAACAAACCACTATATTTATGTCTAAATACCATTTGCACCAGGTTTACCTCTATAGCTGATCAGTTGTGAGCTGCCAGTTTTAATCACTTAAAAATCAATTTCCCATAAAATTTGTTGTGAATGTTGGTTTTCTTGGTGCTGTTAATTCATGTGAAATGATGTACTGTAGTGCTATTATGTTTTATTTTAAATACTGCAAGCTAGTTGTTACAATAACCTCTTTTATAACAATTAAAAATAATGTACAGCTTGAATGATAACTTACAAATACATTAAAAAAAGCAACACTGCAACAATAGAAACGTCTGTTGCTAGGATAGATGGCTACACTGTAGTAGAACAGTAACCATGGAAATATCTGCATAGCTAAAGTCAGTGTCAGATATTTTAATCATCTTTTTTCGTCATCCTTTATCGTTTGTTTAGATTAAATAAGGATTACATTTCTGAATAGACCTTTTACATTCTCAGGTATCTGAACAGTTAGTTGTTCAATTAAGTTCTGTGATAACACCAGACTTAATAAATGTTTTACTGTACCATAATCCACCAGGTCGGCCTAGGACTCGAAAAATCAATATTAGTCTGGCCACATGGGAGCCTTTTGGATTTATTTAATCTGATGTGGCATTTTTGTCTCACTTTGAACACATTTGCTCAAATATACAAATCATTCAGTTAACAGCTTCAGTAGTTACATTTAGACATTTAGCAGAGTGGCAATATAAACAAAATAGTGAATATTCTGGGTGACATCTGCATTATTACATCCACACTGTCTAAAATAATGTACTGTGTCATGGGTTTTAGTGGATTGCTTTATTATTATGATGGTGTTAATGCAATAGAAAATGTTTTTTATTCTGCCAAAAATAAAATTCAGCAGAAAGACTGACGGTCTGTGTTTATTTTAGATTATTTTTGGCTAGAAATTGAATACTGGCATGGTTTAATTAGTCTCCAAAAACCTGTATCTGTGTAGTAGTAATTCTTATTGATTTGGATAGGAAAAAATTTGCTTGAAGGCACCTCACAGACCAAGTGGCCAGTAATTGGTAATATGAGAACAGTGTAGTTTTTTGACTGGCATGCCACCTCAGGACTAGAGCACAAAATCAATGATGGTGCTGTCCATTTGCTCCACTCTGTTCCAAATCACTCTGAGTCCATCTTTCAGCTGAAATCCTCGCTGAGATGTGCTGTTATGCAAGAGGTTACATTTGGGGATTAGCACATCATTTTCAAGGGTAGACATCAAGAATTCAATAGCGTTTATAGGTCACAAATCCCATGCAGTTGTTATGTGTTGTACATGCAACAGTACTACATGTACACTCGCTGTGTCTTTTATTTAGTTTAGCTTGAGACAGATTACTTGACATTAGAACTGCAACTAATAATTGTTTTAATTATGTATTAAGCTGCTGATTTTTTTATTATTAAGTCTATTCAAAGTAAAAAAACTAAAAAGGAGATGTTGTCAGATGTCTTGTTTTGTTCAACAAAAAGTGAAAAAAATGTAATAAAAGAAATTCAACAAATTAAGTTAATGTCTTCTTTCTTAATGTGGGTTGCCAACAAAGGCTTTAATTTCATGCACCACAAAGGAAATGTTTGATCTTAAAGGCAATTGAAAAAAAAAAAAAAAAAAAAAATATATATATATATATATATATATATAAGAAAATAGTGCATCTGCACACTGTTTCTTCTTCCCCCCACTGTTGCTGTGCAGTGTTTCCATCAGTCATTGATTTTTTAAGGGACCTTCAAACACCGTCTTTTCTGTAGATTTGTGCAATTTCTTAATACAGCGTGTTTTTTTCTTTACCTGCAGATGTTGGATTTTTTCCAATTGTGTATTCATGTCATTCATCTGATGCCTAATACTGGTCGTTATAGTGCTTATGACTGAGGTTACAAATGATCTGACGTATGAGTCCTAAGTCCTACTGCAGATCTCAATACTGTAAATTCCTTTCTGCGTGACTGCGTGCTTGTGCAGCTGTATGCAGTGTGTCTGATGATCTTGGACTGTTTCATATTTGTTTTTGTGCGACCTTTGTGTCTCATGTTCAGCAATGCATGGACATGTATGTGAGTGTTGCTGCCTGCATATGTGAGTCTGACTGTTGCATAAGAGGATCTGCGGCTGTCCCAGAGCTTAACTAAGGATTTAAACCCCTCTTTCTCACTCTCTCTTCCTGTGTTATCTGTCTCTAGCGCTGTCTGTTGCACTCTCTCTAATCTCTGTATATTGTATAGAGATGATGTCATTATTTGCTGAATCAGTCTGTGCGTATGCAGATCGAGTGTTTACTTATCTAGTAATGTTTGAGCAGTAACATTTATTTTTGTCCTCTGTGAATACAAAGTTCCCAAAAATTAGAATCCATTTTCATGACATCTGCTCACACACACACAGGACTCAATATGACTTGTAATTTAAGCTGTAATTACAGCATAATAATTAATACAAATAAATAAGAAATATGATGATTTAATCAGCTGTAGTTCTGATAAATCTATTAATTTCTATTGTTTGTCATGTATGCCATATATAGACAAAATGCATTACATCACAGGTACTGTACATTTCATCAGCTTCACTTCCCTTTCAGATATCCAACATTTAGTCTGTGTTTTGGCTACTCTTTACAGTCACTTCTTACCAGTTTACTAGAGATCTGAAAATAAGAGGTTTGGAAGAGACTCCACGAGCATCACTTTGTCCAACATGCAATGCTGCATATTTGTTGCCTGCAGAGTCTTCACAAATGGCACAAGAACATTTTGTCAAGGAAGCTGATTCAACACTATTGAGGCAGGATTTGAGTGCTTTACATGCCAATACAATAAGCCTTTTTTTGCTGCTGTGGTTAATATTAATAATATTCACTATGATAATATGCAGAAAGTTAATGTTACACCTTAATCTCTCAATGAAAATGATCTTCTCCTGTACACACTGTGTGCTCAATGTTATCTACTTTGGGGCCAGACAGTCAACTTGCCTGTTAAGTGATTGCAACATACACTAAACAGGTGGATGAATACATTATTGCTCACCTGTGGCTTCATCAGTTATATTGACTTAATCCTCTTCCACTTTTAAAATTGGACATGTGGAAGGCATTAAAGGTCAGTCCTCTTACTTTAGGTAATACTAGTTAAGCCGGGAGTTGCTTCAACCTCATTTTGTCCTTCTTTGTATAATTTAACAGGTAGGTTTGACCACAGGGCCAATGTTCCCTGTGTATTCTTTCGGCCATCTGACCACTCTGCCATCCCAGGTCCCTCACTATGTACTAATGCTTTAAATGGACCAGTACTAAGTAAAGTAAGTAGTGCAGCAACTAACAATTACTTTTAGTAATGATTAATTTGCTGATTATTTTCTTCATTAATTGTTTGCTCTATAAAACATCAGAAAACAGTAAGAAATGCACATGAACGTGCCAGTGAAACATTTTCTCGAGGTCTAGTTAACGTCATGTTTAGAGAGTCAGTTAACTGCAGCCAGTTCTCCAATTTGAGAAGCTGGAAACATCAAATATTTGGCCTTTTTGTTTGAAAAATGAAATAGTTACCGATTAATTTCTGTCCAACTGAGCATGGTTACAGTATTCTCAATACCACCACTGTCTAATGAATGTAGATATACATGATGCAGTTATTGTATTCATGGGCATTTTCTGCTCAATAAAGCTGCTGTTTTGTGAGCTACAGTATGTGGTTGGAAAGCTGCTGGATCAAAGCTTAGATTTCTGTTAGCACCTCAGAGATCATCTCTCCCTTAATAGTCTGTACAGAGCCATGCACATATTGGGAATACCATTTCATGGTAATTCGTGCACATGAATAGTATTTTGTTGCAAATTAATAACTTGTACCTCAAACTTATAATTCATGTACACAATTTGTGACTTCTGGATCCCGTGCGTGAATGCTTGTCTTTTCCTGTTTTATTCCAACTCAAACATTGCTATGCAGACTTCTTAGTCCAATTAAATATGGTTTTGCTTCTGATGAATTATAGAAGTGAATAAAAAACACAGCAGTAAGACGTGAATCGAGTGTAGTTACAGGGTCAAATTGAACTAGTGGTAGGTGACGACCATCAATTTAAGACCCACAGATATTCTGTTGTATATACCTTTATTTATTTATTTTCTTTTTCTTTATTCTGTTCTGCACTGTTCGGTGATGGCTTAATCTCGTTGTACTTGTGTATAATGACAATAAAAAGCATTCTTCTATTCTATTCTATTTAAAAACCCAATAATGCAGTGGGTCCAGCAGAACATTGGCTGAGTAACAAAACACAAACACCACACAAGGGTTAATCACTGTGCGCCGCAATTATTTTTAGTTTTATTATATTTTTTATACTTATATGGACCTTTTAAATTGTTTGAATTGATTGACTGAATTATATTTTCACATTGGAACTGGGAGTGTTGAATGAATGTTTAATTTCAAAAATTTAAACGCACTGCAATCACCCTATGGAACTGCAACATGTATTCATACAACACTCTGCTCACCAGAAACAGACACAAACACAATGTTAAGCTTCTATACACTATTCCACCGCTGGAAAGTCTGCATGTGGTAGGAGGGCTCTTTGAAACCAGAAATCAGATGCAGGCTGAATATCAGCACTACATTATTCAATTCAGTTTTATTTATATAGCGCCATATCATAACAGACGTTATCACATGGCACTTTTTCGTATAGAGCAGGTCGAGACCCAACAATTCCCACCATGAGCAGCACTAGGAGACAGTGGCAAGGAAAAACTCCCTTTTAATAGGTAGAAACCTCTAGCAGAACCAGAACCAGGACCAGAACCAGGCTGTAGGTGGGCGCTCATCTGCCTCGACTGGTTCGGTTGAGAGAGAGAGAGAGAGAGAGAGAGCAGGAAGATGGAGAACATACAGTTGTACAGTACTAGTAATAGTTGATATTACTCACCAACTTACTGTTTTAAAAGGGAACACACAGATTCTCCTTCTCAGTGATCCCCGAATCAACAAAGTGCTTTTTGCTGTGTTTACATAGTTATGTCAGAATTCCTTTGTATACATAGAGGTGAACGAGGGGAGGAGGGTCACAACGAAATGACAGCTGACAGCAAGCAGGAGGAGAACAGATTTAAAGTTTGACAGCAGCAATATGATTGGCTAATGGAGATCGGGGCGAAATCTTGTTGGATAAGGGAGAGAGTAAACGATAAATTATTTTATACCACGCAGAAATCAATGGAAACCAATGCTAAATGGTAGAAAAATGGCTGGAAAGGGGTTAATTTATGGTGCACATGTAAAAACAATTAAGACATGTACACATACAGAAATGTACTTACTGCACATCCATGATCAGGACAGAGTCCTAGAGCTTTTATTATTGTTTGGTTTTAGCATTTATTATCTCCTCAGTCTCTTGAGTGTCTCGGAGGCCTTAAAGCAACATTATGCAAGAATTGGTATTTTTGACGCCCCTACAGTTTTCAGTGTGGAGTTCACCTTCATGGACAGCTGTACACCTGCATCTGTTGACAAGCCGAAGGATTTGGATCGTGTCTTTCTCGTGTCTTGGCCTCTGCCATGATGTCCGTACTGAAAATACTGAGCATTTGTGATGTGGTGCTGTAAAGCATCACACACTCAACGCGAGTTACGTAGTAAAATAACCGGCATTTGGGGCGCAGAGTGCAAATGAAAGAGATGCCATTCGCCTTATTACAAGTCAGTGTAGCATCAAAATGATTATGAAGCTGTTATTTAAAGGAGAATAGTTGCATAATGTTGCTTTGAGCCCAGCTGACAGTGTGTGTGTGTGTGTGTGTGTATTTACCTACTGTGGCATCAAATTGTTTGCTGAGCCTACAGGTGTTCTTGAACCAGCACTGATTCCTCAGTGCTTTGTAGTGGAGAAGATTTTACCTTTATTCTCAGTTTAAGTGGAGCTTTTAAAAAGCAGCAGCATCCTGAGGAGAGAAAAAAACACACACAAAGAGAAAGACAGACAAAGTCAGAGGGAGGGATGTAGTACAAACAGTGATGCGATGACTCAGATGTCCTGTTTTAAGGAATTACTTTCTCAAGGACTTTAGCTTTTTGCTTCGGTTTTGTGTATCTTTTAGTATTTGTCTTTAATACTTTTAAAATAAAAAGCATTGGCATTTAATGTTCAATAACACATGGATGTGTTTAGCAAATGTATTTTGGCTTTTAGGTTTACGAGATAATTTGGCCTTTTTGTTGTATTTTGTGTCTGAAATAGCGTTCAAAGACAAAAATACAAAAAGATAATTCCAGTTTATTACAACCTAGGTGTTATTTTCCTAGATTTGTCCTTCATTCCTATCAGTAATAATACAAAGAACATGGTGTGCAGTGAAAGTGAAGTCGAACTGACACTCAGGCCTGGTCAAACTAAAGTGTACCTGATTAGCACTTGTGCTTCTCTATGTCAAAAGGTCTGCTGTGGAAAAGGATTTTGAATCCCATGCTAGCATCTATTAGGATTTAGTAAGGTTTATGTCCAGAAAATTCCAGAGGGGGGCACGGCTGAAACTATTTGGAAACCACTAGTTTAGATAATAAATCTGATCCCAGAGCCAAAAGGGGGGTTGGATATTGGATTTACATTCATCAGGTGGACACAAACACAACCCCAAATGAATTACCATGTCCTTCTGTATCTGCTGGATGTGTAAAAAGAACTGTTTGCTAGCATTGTTCATCATAACAACATTATGTAGTAATAATATCCCAATGTTGTGTTAACAGCTAAGTCTGCTGTGCCCAAGTGGCCAAAACCCCCGTTAATACTGCTTTCAGGACCATGAATATCTAACAGGCTACCAGTTTTACATGAGTTTCAATAGAGATATCTCGTGTGAAACTACAGAAGGATTCGGTGACCATCACCAAGCTCAGAAATGCACATTAGGTGTGGATCACCTTTGGCATGTTGATAATAAACCGGGCCCCAGATTTTCTGTGCTAGCTACAGGCAACATCCAGTTCAGTATGTACTCATGGAGTGTAAGATACAGATGTGGAGTTAACAGTTCGGGTCTTAGAAACATTTGGCTCCTGGACCGGTGCTCACCTGGCCTGCTCAGTGTTCAGGTTTATCATTTTCCTTTCAACATACAGGAGTAATGTAAAGGGCACTTAAAAGGGTGGCAGCACGTCATACCCGTCTGTGTGTTTGGGTATAACCGTCCACAGGGTTTTGTTGTCGCTACAATCCAAAGTTAAAGCCACAACTGGTGTCCCTGTCAGTTTCCACTCTGCCCAGTAGGTGGGACTTGAAGCTCGGAGGATGGAGTCTCTCTCTCTCTCTGCCTTCCCGTCTCTTTTTAGGTCTCTCCACCATTCCCACCGCCTGGTACCAGCAACAGCGCGAGAGAGAGATAGAGATAGAGAGAGAGAGAGAGAGAGAGAGAGAGAGACGGGGGGGAGATAATAGATGGAGGGATGACATAAAACGATGCAGAGAGAGGAGGAGAAGAGAAAGAGAACCGGACTGCACGAGCTCAGACCCCTTCATGTCAAATACCTGGAATATTTTCGGGACCCCCCCCACCCTTTCCCCCCCCTCCCCAGCGTTTTTTTTAAACAAACAGGAGAGCCGTGACTGGCATCATCAAAATCTCTGACATACCCACACACACTCACACACACACACACACACATCCTCACGGATGCGCACAGACATGACGGGAGATGTGCTTTTTATGGTAACGTGGACTCCGCTGTGAGAAATACGGTGAGAACACCGGTTACTCGTCCGTACACTCACGGACTCGCGGACTTGGAACGAGGGGATTTTAGTCGTTTTTCGCGCTGGTCGCTGCAAAGTTGCGGAGAGATCTGGGGACTTGAATCGTGAAAGCATGGATGGATTTGGTGCGTTATTTGGCGCATTTGGCGTCCGTCGCCCCCGGTGGATTTGGTGCTGCTGGAGGATTTTCTTTCTGCTCAGCGTCTTCTTTCACAACTACCTGAGCTCCTTGCTGGACTGTCCGCCCACCTGCACCTGCTCGCCTACAGAGATCTACTGCAATATGACCGACAACAGCAAATTCTTCCCGCTGCTGTCATTCCAGGGCACCGGGGGCGCCGGGAACAGCTCCGGCAGCATCGAGGACCTGTTCCAGAACATCACCTCCATGTAAGTGCTGCTGCTGCTGCTGCTTGAGCAAAGCTCTCGGAAATGTCCCGTGCTGGTGGCTTAAATTATAGCTACTTGTGGAAACACACTTCCACTGAGGTTACCGCGGTCTTGTTTGAAGAATTTAGGCTTTTATCTTAGTTTTTGGGCTGAAAACCCTTCAAACCTCCTGTTTATCTGCGGAACACAAAGTCCTTCAGGAGCTAGACTGCATCCATAGAGTGACTAGTGTCAAACTGATGTCAGTAAGGAGAAAACGTTCATTAGTTCGGCAGAAAAGGGAGATTCAAGCTTTTAAAATGTAATTTTTTTTTGTAGAATCTTGTGGGAAATTCATAAACATGAACTTTAAATCATTAAAATATGTGAGGTGGTCTCAACCAGGGCCTTATTTAAAACCTGAATTAAATGTAACCATAAAAGAAGCCTTTCACAAAATAATATAGAATTGAAATAAGAAGTTTGTAGTACATGAAGTCTAAGAGTACGCCAGCATAACTAGTGTACACTAGCCTATATACTTTATGCTTTACTCAACCAGTTATGTACTACATGCTCCCTTAAAAAGCTAGGAAATGTTCATCTTGTTTTAACTGTGCACGTCTTCATCTATACGCACAACTTCAGGGTGGCATAAGGTTTCTTTAAACCGAGCCCATTAGGTCAAGTCAGAGGCTAAATCTCTTTATTACTAATGTAACAGCAATCCGAGGAGCATGAACAACATTCAGCTCTTTGATCTATTTAAGATCTTATGTGATTGTTTTAATCTGTACAGTCACCCAGTCAGTGTCATCTGAAATGTTTAAGGAGGTTTGGAAGGTATGGGATTCTGTTCCCTAGTCATGGTCAAACTGTGAGATACGTGAACATAGAGCTTCAGATACCAGAGCCTGTCAAACCTGTGGGGTAGTGGTCAGTCAGCAGCAGGGTAAACCACTGCCCTGGACGTCAATATGAGCAGAAATAAATCCATTTTGCTTTCAGAAAAAAATTTCAATTATAGGTACCTCAAGAAGGTGGTTGGTTCTTTAGAAAATACTGTCACTGTATAATTGTCTTTGCATACATTCCTGGTAGTAGGCAGGCCAAAATGATTTGGAATGCTCCAGCTGTGCATCTTGTGAATCAGTGGATGTTGGAAAAGCCTTCATTCATTTGAATGAAGTGCAGCAGAAAAGCCTTTTCTGATTTTGTCCCTTTGAAACATCATTATCTGTCGTTCCCGTCACTTGCTTCAGTGTCTCCCTAAATAACTTTTTATCCTTTGATGACAGCCCGAGAGGTAATAAGTCCAGATATCTTCAAATAGCTTTTTCATTGCATGGTAAAAGCAGTCATGACAAAGTTGCTCTAAAGTGCAAATCCAATTCTAAAGTCCAGTTTCCTGCCTACCAGTTATCCAAATATCCATGAAAGCCTGATATTCCCAGGGTGGGCACTGAATAAAAACCACTGTAGACCAAAATCACTCTAGATATCCTATTTTCTTTGAGAGGTTGGCCTGAGAAGGCTGAGATTCTCTCAAGAAACCCTCTTTCCTTTGGATGAGAACGGCACAAAAAGACCCCGAAATCACAGCGTATCATCGGATTTGATGGGATTTGTTGGTGAGGAAAATCTTATGTGTCAGGATAGTGCTGTGACCAAACCAGAGATGTCTGTCTGAGGTCGATAAAGTCCACCTTATGTTAGATCTCTTTGTAGGATTGTTCCTCATGCCTTGTGGTGTCACCTGCTCAGAAAGGGCTCAGCATTCACAGTCAATGTGTCAGAGCAGAATTCATACTTTTCAGTTTGTCAGTTACAAAATGTGACATCCAGTGACATACATCCTGTGACAAAAGGCTGAGTTTGCACTGAGAACATGGAGAAAAGAATCGACTTTCTCTGACTTTGAAGCAGCTTAAAGGAACATTGAGGCTCACTGCTGAATTCCATTTCAACTTTGTACCTCCTCATGCAGCTGCAAACTCCCCTCTATCATCAGTCAAGTTGTTAAATCAGATCAGAGAAATCTGTTTAAAGACATACTGATTCTAAGATCACCATAAGAATGCCCAATAATTTGCAATACCTTTGGAGACTTCTGGAGAGTCTGTGATTTTATTATCTTGTCCTTCTTTAAGATGTGCAGCCAGCCAACATCAGCTGGAGATAACAGTCGTGTTTAGACTGATAATTTCGAACGTTAATAACCATTGAGCTCTACTTGGCACATTATTCTGGACATTGGGGGCCACTCCCATTAAGTTGCCAGTGTTACATCTGTTAATTCACAGACAATTACCAGTAGCAGCAGTTTCACTTGCTTTGCTAAAGCTAGCTCACTCTTTTGAGCATTTTAACCTTTAGTGCGCTGAAAGCAAGGTGTGAGCGGCCTGACTTAGATTAATCAAGCGGGTATCTTAGTCGTCATCGTGGTGTCTAGGATATGTTTTGTCTACTGGGAAGATTCCCGCCTCCTCAACCTCAACAAGGGCTCGCTGTGGGTGGAAGCGTACGCTTCAGCTCAACTATAGAATGCATTCTAGGACTGTGAGGGCAGTGTTTCTTTTACAGGGTAAGAGCACTACCAAGGAATGATTACAGCGACCTATTGAGTAGTAGTAGTAGGCCTGTGAGTATTGTATTCAAGATAGACTTGAACAGATCTGAAGCAACCCTCTGACTTGAATCCACTGAACACAAGCAGAAGCACAAACATGGTCCTGCAATTCTCACGGTGAGCGTGTCATCAGTAGCTGAAGGCTACATTGGAAATGTACTGTTAAAAAAATGAAATATGTGAGGTTCAAAAATCAACAGCAGCACTAAGAACCCAGGAGCTTATCAATAGTTTGGTTCTGACCAATCAGGAACCGGTGCCAGTTTAAGACCGCTGCTTGTTAGCTATGTCTACCTACAATGCATCACTGTACTGCAAAAAGTTGATCTGACAGCAAAGAAAACATTTCCAGTGGCCTGAGCTAATAGGAAATAATGGCTTCCTTGCATCACAGTCCAATTTGTGCGTTGTCTGTAGTGTATGGCTCAGGCTCACTTCACTTCACTCCACTGTGCTGTGGTTACGTGAAAGTAGAAAACAATGTTGACAGGGTGTCAAGATAAAAGATCAACATTTTGTACATGAATTTCCTTTCGCCACCTTGTAGCAGTGTGTGTGTGCAAGAGTGTGAGTGTGTCTTTCTGCTCCAAGAGATTTTTTCAACAACATTTCACCCAGCACTCAGAGGCTGCAGTCCATCACGTCCTTGTTGTGGCAAAGAAGTGGAACTGGCTGCCACTGTATCCCCATTCTCTCTGCTCCGTACTCTCTTATATAGCCTGTAAAACACACACACACACACACACACACGCACACACACGCACGCACACACACACACACACACCGCACATACGCAAACAAACACACATACACACACGCATGCACACACACACACACAAACACAACACACATGCACACAACACACACACACACACATACGCGCACAGACACCCACACACACTCACTCGCACACACATACACACACACTCACTTGCACACAGACACACACACACACTCACTCGCACACAGACCCACACACACACTCGCACACACACACACACACACACTCGCACACACACACACACACACACACACACACACACACACACACACACACACACACACACAGGCTTGCCTGTACCCGTCAGTTCTCCGTCTCCCACTGCATTCTGCACCAACAGCACCAGCGGTCGGAGCGTGAGTGCTTTAGATGTGAGCTGTCACTGCTTCCTTTAAAAGCAAAATCCCCTCTGCATCTGAGTCTCAGCTTCGTTCAGATCGTCTTTATCCTTCTCTTTTTGCTGCTTACAGTGAAACGAACCCCATCTCCATCCTTCCACACAGTGACTGATAGGAGAGGGGAAACCCAGGATTTGTTGTGCATAGGAGAATGTGCACAGCCTAAACTGATATATAAGCGTATAGAACTCAGTCAAACATGCCACTTTACTAGAAACCATGTACTTTGCATAAATGCTAAGTATTTTCCAAAATATTTTTTTTATTGAATTCAGTTTGAATAAAACATTGATATTTTTGTTTGACTGATAATCGTCTTGAAGCATTAAACAATTCCACCACATTGTGCCTGTTTTATCATTACTACACTGTTGACATGTTTCACTTTTTTCTGACATTATAAAGACTACATCATCTGTGAATAAAAAAAAACCAACGTAATAATGAAAATAAAAGTTATCATAAAAAAGATTGTATTAAAATTGTTTTTGACATGACTACCAGCCAAAATATAGTTGGCTGGTATGATGACCAGGTCTGGTTTGTAAAGTGATTAGTAGAAAATGAATGAAAACATCATATCAAATCACAAAGAACCATTTATTTTCTGGTGCTATGCTGTAGCCTTTTGCTAAGAGTGTGTACTGGAATCATTGTGGGTCTTTCCACACATCAGGCATATCAGGTCTCTATACAGAATGTCACCCCGCTGTGCAAAGTTCACTGTGCTGGCAGTTTTTCGAAGTGCTTTTTTGGAAGGTTTTGGGGGTGGTACAAATCTTCTTGCTGTAAGGACTTCTTTTTTGATCGTGAGCAGGGATCCTCTCCTCCTGTCCTCCTCAGTGTCCCTCCCTCTGATATTGTGTGAAGCCTTTCAGCTGGCAGCAGTCAACACATCACAGCGCATTAGCATCACATAGTACAGCAACAGCCGGAAAGAAAATGGCAAAAAAAGAAGAGCTGTAACTTCAACTGTGCTGCTTGGAGAAGAAGATCGGTTACATTATCAATAAGTCTTTAAAAATAACTTATTTAAAGTGATAGACACTGATTATTTTCCGAGAACCAAACCTCAGTTCATTATTGATCCATTTTGCTGCGAGAATTTTGGGAGAATAAAAGAAGCTGCTGCAACAATGATGCCTGACTCCTGTTTCCACCCACCACTGTGTGTAGGAGACTGCAGCACAGGGCTGCTTCCACACTGAGTCCTTGTTTTTCACGCTAGTCAGAGAATTTAGTGAAATGAGCAGAAAACACAGAAAATGAAAGGCACTTTGTGATAAGGAGGCTTTGTTTTTCCTTAACGTCTCGAGAAGGAAAAGTGGGAGAGCGGCGCGAACAGAGGGAGGGAGAGAGAGCGAGCACTGGAGGACAGGGAGGCAGTGCATGTTAAAGAGAGAGAGAGAGAGAGAGAGAGAGGTGGTAAATAAAAGGACAGGACAGATGAAAGACAAGGGAGAAATGGACAGCATTTTTTCTGTTTGAAATCAGCACCACGGACATGGACAGCTCTCTGTTACACACACGCACGCACACACAGACGCACACACACTCATGCAAACACACACACATGCACGCACACACGCACACACACAGAGACGCACACACACACACACGCACACACAAACACACACACACACATGCACACAGACACACACACACGCACACACACACACACATGCACACACGCTCACATGCACCCACACACACGCACGCATACACACACACACACACACATGCACACACACAGATACACATGCACACACGCTCACACACACACACACACACACGCACACACACACACACACACACACGCACACTCACATGCAAACACACACACACACACACACGCACGCACACACACACAGACACACACGCTCACACACACACACACACACATGCAAACACACACACACACACACACACACACTCCATTATTTTCCAAACTGGAACAAAGAGCTGGGCTTTACATCGTGCCCCCATTAAGATTTGGCATTTAGCAGTCAGAAAGTTCAATGTGCTGCTGCGGTCAGGGGGTTAACACACTTCCCTTTATCAGTGTAGTCTCTGTCTAACCCTCGCTGCTCAATGTAAATAAATCGTGTTTGTTTATGCTGCAGTGGGGACACGCAATCTGTAGACTTCCTAGCATTCTTGGATATTCCAGCTTTCCAGGTGCGGTTCCATGGACAATATCTCTTCAATCCGATTGAAATGGTTGTGATTAGAGATGCTTAATTAAGGGTTCTGATCAGATGTTAAATGATTCGTGCCCCGGAACATTTAATCACGTCGAATTGACTAATGTGCCG
The DNA here is from genome assembly GCA_036023655.1 of Nannoperca australis. Classification (NCBI taxonomy): domain Eukaryota; kingdom Metazoa; phylum Chordata; class Actinopteri; order Centrarchiformes; family Percichthyidae; genus Nannoperca; species Nannoperca australis. Next base: position 48,099 of record JAVQJD010013462.1, read on the forward strand.
GAAATACAGAATAATAATAATAAGTTGTTTTTTAAACTTATTATTATAAGCTTGTTTGGAGCCTTTCAATCATCAAGGCATCCTTAACCCTTGTGTGTTGTTCACGTCTGTTGGACCCGTTTTCAATGTTTACTAAAAGAAGAACTATGCAATTAATTCTTTTTTCAACCTCAGACTCATTGGCCATGGCTCATTTTCTGTGAAGAACATATACAAGAACACATTATCAATGACTGCACTCTGTACACCCCCCCTACACATTTATATTACATATGTGGTGTTCGGGTTCACTCTGCCCCTCATGTGTTGCACAGGCTTCATGAACAGGCTGTGTGTTGAATGGGGCTGATGTTGTGTAGACTGGCATGGATACTGTATCTGTTCAATGGGGTGCTGTGTAGACGTGTGTGTTCAATTTTTAATTAAGTTTTAGGAAATATACATCAATAGTGATGAAAACCCTTGTTTCATTTATAT
>JAVQJD010013472.1:0-43758 GCA_036023655.1 Nannoperca australis
TGTGTGTGTGTGTGTGTGTGTGTGTGTGTGTGTGTGTGTGTGTGTGTGTGTGAGGGTCTCACGCCATAAAAGACATTTAATTTTCTCTGGCTCCTACTTCTTAATTGATCCTCCATTACATCTTTATGGACATTCTGCTTTCTGTCTTCACTTTTATGGATGCCCTTTAAAAATCAAAGTCTGTGTGCATGTGTGTGTAGTTTTGTCCTGATGCAGATCTGTGTTTTGCCATAGAAACGGTGCAGACACCACCTTGCACCTTTTTTCCTCTGGAAAACTGGAAGGAAGGAAAGATATTGTGTTAGTGTGTGAGATAGACAAAACAAGAGCAGCGAGGGGAAAGAGGAGGGAGCAGAGAAAGAGGGGAAAACAAGGAAAGCGTTGAAAGATTCATAACAGCCAACCGAAGCCCTGAATGTTTATTTTCCCTAATTATGCATATGAGCTGTAACAGGATACGCTGTGCTGTGGGAATGCCACACAAAACAAATTATGGTGTAACTCCAATCCTAATTAGCCCATAAACACACACACACACACACACACACTCCTGCAGAAACATGGACACACACTTTCGCACACATTTGTACACATGCTGTAAAAACTCTCTATTACAAACTGCTAAAACGCTATTAGTATAGCTCTTACTGTTGCACACACACAAACACACACTCTGAGCTGCCTCATTTACAGTTTACAGCGTAAACGCAGGCTGTGGTATTTGGTGTTGTCGTTAATGTGAGACTGTAAAGCTCGCGGCTGCTGTTTAGGTACGTTGAGAAGACTGCGAGCTCCAATAAGCCAGGTTATGTGGACATCCGATACATTAGTGTCTAGACGATCTTGTACTGATTTTCTTTTTTCTTTGATTATCCTCAGATAATGGCCCATCATGTACAGTAGGGAGAAGCTAAAACATATGTTAGTCAAAATAAAAATGCAAGTTACATTAGAATCTATTTTGAGTTTGCATTCTTCTAGTGAGCTTTTTCGCCAAGTTACAGTTTAATTTTACAGTGATCATCAACCATCAGTACATCCGTAATCTTTAAAAACTCATTTATGTAATTCTTGTGCAGCAGAGTATCACCTCTAACCTCTAACAACTCTAAATTCTTCTTCGTAGTCAAAGCTCATCAATGTGTCCTTTTTGAATTTCAACGTGTAAAATGACCAAACATTAGATCTTTGTCAAATGTCTCACACAGTGTGAGACGTGCTTCACTTGAGAGTTTCAGTCTTCATTATGTCACAAAATCCTCACTTCTGCTGTTCCAGACATGGGTCCTGTGTAAACCAGGCATGACAGACACTCTATACTCTGGTATAGGGTTGCTGACTTGGCCTGAGCTACACTCTAATGTTCAAATCACTGGTGAACCAGACGCAACCCTGACTGGGCCTTGATTTTCAACTGCATACAGAAAACTATGTTGCTACATTTTATGAACAGCCAACATTACTTTCAGTTGTGTCATCAGGGGAAACGGAGGCTGTTTGGAGCTCGGACGCTGTATATTACATGACAGTGTTTTATGTTTAAATATGGCACAGTGTAGGGTTTTTAGGTAATTTGATTTCAAAACATGAACCATTTGAAAACTTAACAAATGCATCTGAAAGATTGATTGACTGTTGAATTAAACTTGTGTTGTATTTGGAAAGCAACATAATGTGGTTTAAATGCCTTGTTGCACATGCGTATCCCAGCAAATTTCCTGTGTTATGAGTGTGTGCATTTGTTTGTGCTTTTAAATCAAGATATACTCAAATGTCAGGACACAATCCACAGTAAACTTTAATTAAATGTTTACAGGAAGTGGTGGATTCACTTCAGCTAAAAGCAGTTGGTTTTTTTTAACAAATCTAATTCATTTGAGTGGATTATCTTCATCAGTTGTTATCCTATCTTAAGACCCAACGCATGTAAAAAAATATTGTACCATAAGGTTTGCAGAAAGCCAGATTGGGTTAGATTAGATGCAAGTCATTCAGAAAGGGGCACAAGGTGTGTAATTCTAGCCAACCCCCAGCTCTCAGCTTCAATTTATCTGAAAACGCTACGAGCGAAGGACCCTCCGTGCACAACTCAAACTCTGTAAGAGAATAACTCAAGCGAAACACCTTAAGCCTCTTTCAAACAAATTTGCCCGAATCAAAGTGGCACTTATGAATAATTACACCGGGTGTTTATAGGTAGGAATAAGAAGGAAAACAACAATTAACAGTGAAAGTTTTCTCCTTTTTTTTTCACCCTTCAACCTCCTCCTTGCAGGCAGTTGTGTCGGCGTGTGTGCCCCGATAGCTTGGGGAAGTATCTATTTACTTAGTGATTAGGACAATTTGACTGTCGTGGGCTAGTAAATTCAAACCATTCACTCTGGCAGATTGGCCCAGACAACATCATCAAGCCACTATGTGAAACACAGACACACATGAATAGGCGCGCACACACACACACACACACACACACACACACACACACAGGCATAACCCACTCAACACGCATTCAAGACCCTCATCTGGATTTCTGTCTTTTTTTCTCCACGTTACCTTCAAACTTAAATAAACCTTCATGTATAATTACAGCCAATTCTGTATATTTTCATGTCCATTTTCTCGAAACACTCAAAACGATCGGCCTCTAAGAACAGAGCAAGTGTGTGCATGCATTGATGAGCGAGCAGCACACACACGCGTCTCAACTCAGAGAAAAAGTGAAAGAGCGTCTTTTATTGATTCAGAGGTAAAAAGGTAAGAGTAACATAAGTCGTTCTGTCTTTCACTCATGCAGAAGCTGCCGTGTGTTTGGTCTGTGCAGAACGCTGTTCATCTGATCTGCTGTTGCCACGTTGTGATGAAAACATTATCAGAGTCAATATTATGAGTGAGGAAAAGGTCCTCTTACGCAGAATGTGGTATTGTGGTCACGACTCGATGTCTCACTTATAGTAAGTGCCAGAACTGGTAAAATGGAGACAGTGGAAAGTCAAGTTAAGCACTCAATCCGGAATCGAATTGACGCCACCTGTGACCTTCTCACCCAAAACACACACAGGCACGTGCATGCGCGCGCACATACACACACACACACAGTTTATTTTGCTGAATTAAAGACATTCTTTCTCCCTCAGTTGATTGTCATAGCTCTGTGGTCAGTGTGCTGGTTCATTTTTGGAAAAATTAAGCAGAAAAACAGTCAAAGTGCCGTTGTACTTCTATTTGAATATATATAGCCTAAACTTTTTAACATAGCTGAGTTAACACATGACTTGTTTGCAGTTTCTTTGGCACAAGAGACAAGGAACAGTTTAGTGTTTAAAGGCCTTTAAAACTTTTTTTTATATTATTATGTTATTAACCATGATGGATTTCATATTAATTAATTACTTATTTCATAAAAGTTTACCATTCCATGAAACATGCAATATGTAACTCCAACATAATCTGTTTACAACCACAAGGACACAAGACAAACTGCTGCAAAGTGATTCAAAATGCACAAACACCTTTTTTTAATCATACACTGTCAACCTGCACATCATGTGCACATATACAGTGGTGGCTCACTTACTACTGCTTTCTTCTAAAAGGCACAAGATGTGTCCATGCACTCCATGTGCAAATGGGTGGTGCAGACATTTTTCATTGTAATTGCTAGCGGTGGTTAAAGTACATCCATGCAAATCCATTGCATCAACTTCAAATGTGAGCTACAGCAGTTCAGCTTTCCCTGAAAGTAGTCCTACGTAAATAAGCTTCTAGCGCCATGTATTTTGCAAACACCTGTGGATAAACTTTGCTGCGCCACGTTCTGCTGTGAAGGGAAGACTATGATACAGCCTCGAAACCACTGCGGATGACTTGACTGATACTCTGCACAGACAGACTGCTTTGTTAGCGTTATTGTTTAAATGTGTTCAAAGTTTTGATGTAGAACTGGAATTTTGTTCTGCATTTTCTACTAATTGCTGTGCTTTTCACACAAATTCTGCAAAGTGGAATCAAATCAAAACATCAGTGTAAAAAAACACCACACCAGTCTTTACACGTTTGTTTTCAGAGAGGTTTATATTGGTGCGGAATAGGATCAATATTCATGCAGTAGCTAAGTCGGTGTGGATTTAAAGATATTTAGACTCTAAGTTGTTGCAAATGTTAATGATAGATGATATTTTGCCCCCTCACAATTGCTGCAGTGGTTTATATTGTGGTGGGAGGAGTTCCAGGTTGTGCTGCAGCCAAAAAGTGGAGGGCAATGGGGATCGTCTTTGGTGAGCTTTGGTCCTTGAGGGAGAAACACAGAGCCATGTAAAATGGGGAAAAGTGGCATTTCGCATTCCTTGGAACTGTCTATACAAGCCTGTGTGCTCTGTCTACTTGCAGGCTCCTGCTGATGATTGTTGATTGGCAGTGTGACTCAATGGCACTGACTGTGTATTTGTGTGTTGAGTGTAAGACTGGGTTTCATATCGTGTTTTATGTATGTGTGTATGTGTGGTGTGTGTGTGGTGTAGGGGGGGAGATCTGGACAGTGTCCCTATGGCCAGAGAGGGATGTAAGTAATTACCAATTCTCCAAACACTACTTTGCCCTATTTAAACACATTACATGCCCCTCACAGCCACCGCAGGCCACTCCCTTTGCACTACAACCTGTGAAACCCCCCCCCCCCACACACACACACACACACACATATACACACACAAACACAGAATATGCTCTACACTGCACTTGCAAGCTGCCTATAATTAACCAATCATCATCAACATCATCATGGTCATCATCATCATCATCATACAAGTGAGCTCTACACGCACGCACGCACACACACACACACACACACACACACACACACACACACACACACGGTGCATGCCACAGACCCAGATCTTCACTGAGAATTAATTTACACCAGTGTTGTTTTTGTTTGACTTTCACTACATTCTTTGGAGGGTAATCTGTTTTGTAAGCTTTGTAAGCTGCTAGCCAAATCCATACAGCCCTGACCTGTCCTCAACTATTTACTTTGTATGGGAATATTGATCCATGCCAGGAAACAGTTGATTTTTATTATACATACATTTTTTGTTTTGCATGGAGCATTTACTCACAGGTTTTTAACTTACTGTGTCTTCGCCTTCATGTTTGTGTGTTTATGCCTGTGTTTTTTCACGTGTGATTTAGCATTTATATGTTAGTAAGATCGGGCACATTGCCTGCGGCAGATATGTGAAATTGAATGTCACACTTGCACACTTGCACACACACATATGAGGAAACAAATTGAAGGAAGTATGTTTGACCACACATTTTTTATTTACGGGCAATTTACTGATTCACACATGAATATATTTTTATAACTTTGAGCATTTGTATGATTTAATCAGTTGACAAATGCTAGAAAGAGCAAAGCTTCAGATTCATCTAAATAACGACAATATTGTCCATTTTGAAAAAGTGAATATTATGAATATATTCTGTAAATTCTCATTATATTGCAATTATATCAATATCTAATCTTCTGAAAAATTAAAACATACTTATATTAGCCACTGCATTTGGATAAAAAATGTGTACTATTTTAAGTCCATATGTTAACGAATTGAGATTGGTAAAATAAGTATGAATTTTAAATAAAGGGAAATTAAAAAATTAAAAAAATTATAATATTTTATTAACTATTTTAAGAAGTCGTTGATTTGTGCACTTCAAGCAGCAACCTTTTCTCAAACATGTAACATTTGTAAGAAACCCTTCAAATACCACCCGCATAACTGTATTACCTTAAAATGATGCTCGTGTATATGTATGTACCTCCAGAGCGACAAGAACCAAACAGCTGGGGCTCAGAGTGGGGGAGTCGGCCGGCTGATTGATAGGCAGGCTGAATGCTAACGCGTTGGGCAGGAAAGGCAGGGAATGTGTGTCACACAAGGCGAAGGCCAACATGCAGACGCCGTGCTACTCTGCACTGTCCTGCCCACAGCCCTGACAACTGATCTATCTGCACTGAGTGAGAGAGGGGCTGATTAGTTTAAGAGGGCCAGAGGGCTTCATTACAATATCACAACAAACAATTGTCAAGTCTCTGGAGGGATGGAAGACCCATGTGCACGCATACACACACACTAGCTGCCTTGCATGCAAACATTTTATGGTAGATATTGTAACACACGTGGGAAATTAAAAGTCATACTATCTGTGTTTCACTTCTTTCAGTATCAGTGTTTCACTCTTTGAACATTAGTATATAATTATAAATCGTATGTCTCTGTTCTTTTTCCACCCCCACATTCAACAGGTGGTTTATCAATAGTTTAAAAAAAGCTAAATGTCCGAGCAATGTAAAACAGGTGAGAGGTTTTCTGGTCTTAACCTTTACGACCTGTTGTTTCTTTGTCTCTGGGGAAAACCTATGAACTGTGTGTAGCTCATTAAACCTGTGAATTTTATTGTTAGTGATGAAATATATTTAGCATCACAAGCTCTGCTTCACATTTACACATAATTTACTTTGAACTAGATATATTATATTGTTGAAATTGAGGGAAAAATCTTTTTCAGGTTTGGGTCACAAAGACAAAAATATAACCAAAGTTAAAACAACAGGTTGTTACAAGAAAACAAATGATATTTTTTTTACTATCAATCCCCAAGTCATTTAAAGTCATGTAATTTTAGCCTGTAATGGTAATTTGAAATGAAATGAAGAGTTGGAAAACAGTGAATCACTTTGGTTTGCAGTCTGTGGTGAGCTGCCGCTCAGACAAAGAGCTGGTGTTGGGTTGCATTGCAGTGGCCTTTGCTCAATACTCACCATGCGCACACACACACACACACACACACACACACACACACACACACACACACACACACACACACACACTGCAGTAACCTTTTCCTCTGTCCCCAAGCAAAGGTTATGTCCCACATGTTTGTGGGAGCCAGACTAGAACAGCTCATTCAAAAATGTATGTGGACGATACAAACTTTAATAAATAACAAATATTTATAACCTAATAAATATTTAGTTAGTAATCTTTATTTCTTAAAATGTAAATGTTCAAAGGTCAAAATTCAGGACACAAACAAACACACATACATAAATATCTAGGAATGATGCCATTTTTTCCCTGTCTTCTGCTACAAAGCTCTAGCAGACGGGTGGGATGTGGAAGCAGACAAATATTCAAACTTTACAAATGAAACAAAACTCTTGCCTTTTGTAGCACCTCTCCAATCACCACAATTGATGGCATACAGAAAATGTTCGTACCATCATCCTTGTACTAATTATCCACCTGACTAACAGCAGCCCAAATGTATTAAAGGTTAGCAACACACTCATTATTCATCAACAATGTCCAGAGCTCTTGTCAACCTGATGATTAATGACCCTCTCACTTAAACAATATTGCTTTAACATGATTTCTAATAGAGCAACTTGAACTGCCAACAACACACAGACCAAACTGGAGAGTAATCTTTGGATAAAACGCAGAACATTGACACAGCAACAGAAACTAAACTGCAGCGGACAAAACACAGCCAGCTTAGTGTGCGCCCAATGTTGGCTAATATCTCTGCTGTTTTTAAACACAATGGGACTGTTCTTTTCATTTACAGCAATGGTCTTTTGTCGCCTGTGAGTAGGTTAAAGAAGAAATTCCATTATTAAAATAAAATACACCTTGACTTCAATTTGACAGTAACGCGTATCGCTTTTATTACAGAATATATGTTCCTTAAAACAGCAGTGGCAAATATCACTGCTAATATGATAAACAGTGAAAACCATGTTGTACTCATTACAGATTCACATATAAACACCGCCTGTGTGTATTTTAAAAATCCTTGTGACAAGAAGATTCCTTCTTGCCAAAGTAAATTAAAAGTTAAAGTAATAACCTTTTTTTTTTTCCTGTGACCTGCTCCTCTCAGTGACAGACCTCTGAACCTGCTGGACTCACCATCAGTACACACATTTCAGTTCCACTAACCACCCAAACATTATTTTAAAAGTCCTTAAACAGGGCCGTGAAAATCTTTAGACTTTAGTTCTTGCCAGCTTTATAGACGCTGAAAAGGTATCTTTGTCTCAGTTTCAGCTGCTGTGAATTAACAGCGACAGAGTTTCAAGGCTGAGCTGGCCTCATCCTACTTAATATTTTCTGTGTGTGTGTGTGTGTGTGTGTGTATGTATGTGTGTGTTCACTGTGATTAAGCCTATTTTAAAAATTATGCTTAGTTTCATTAGTTGTCATTCTTTTAGGGATTTGTAAATTGTCCGATTGGTGTTCGTTTGGATGCATGTAAAAGGTCTGTGAATGTTCTGTCTGTTTATGTGTGTGTGTGTGTGTGTGTTCCAGAGCAGTGTAGGGTGTTAAGGGCGTTTGTTGGGGGGCTCAGCAGGGACTGCAGCATGGAGTCTTAATTCAATTTAAAGCTCTGTGTTTTGACAGGAGTTAAGAGTTAGCTGGGGTGGCAAGAAAGCTCAGTAGTCTGCACCGTATAGATCAGAAACACACTTATATGCATGTACCCGCGCACACACGCAAGTGCACACACACACACACACACACACACACACAAGGACGCACGTCATGCATCTCGCTCAAACTGCGAGCACTCTCATCATATCAGTAAAAAATATTTTCAAATAAATCTGAAGCAGTGAGATCATGTTTAGCGCTGTGTTTTAATAACACGGTGTCTCCACCTTTTTCCATTGTATTATCAGTGTCGGTTTCATAACTCTGCCAGGATCTAATATTGCATAATTTGATCCAGAGGAATAGAGTTAAATAACCGGCAAGTGCTCGTTCGGCTAATAAGTGCCTTGAGGAATGAGCGGCGGTGTTGTCCACCATAAAATGCCGGCGATAAACGGTAATAAAAATACCACAAATTAATAAACTCAAACGAGACAGCAATTCTCTCTGTCTGCCCTAATTACACATATCTTGGATGAGGTGTGTGTGTATGCGTTTGTGCGTGCACCTCTAAGCGTATTCATGTGTGGGAATGTGTGGCCCCTTGGAGACAGAAAGCAATATGTTTGAGATTTGCATAAAGCTGCGAGACAAATATATTCTAATTTTGTATATTATTAATCATTCTCCCATAAGGAGCAGGTAAATAGGTATGCATTCAGCCTAAAGGGAAAGCTGTGCATGCTTTGTGCCATCTGCAGTGTGTGTGTGTGTGTGTGTGTGTGTGTGTTGGCATATCAGAGTCCAAAGCTAGATGCTGCTGTGTGTTGTGGTCAGATGCGTGTTTGTACGTGTGGTGTCTGGACTGTGTTTCAACAGAGCTGACTTTGTGCGTGCGTGTGTGTTTGAATTACAGATAGGAAAAAAGAAGTGAGCGAGAAATGGATAAAGAGAGAGAGAAGTGATTGCGGTATCCTGGTAGGTAGGTAGGTTATGGGGCCTATCTGTTTCACGTCTTCCCTTCCCATCGTCTGGTTTCCTGCCATTGATCAGAACAACCCGCCTCCTCCCCTTCCTCTCCTCTCCACTGATGGACAGAGAGAAACCTGATCGTCAAGCGAGGAGTAGAGGTGGTGGTAGTGGTGGTAGTGGTGGTGGTGGTGTATGTGTGTGTGTGTGTGTGGGGGGGTGACAGAGTGAGTGAGGAAGGAGAAGAGAAGGGTAAAGGCATCAGTGCCGTCTGCAGCCTAATGCCCTAATGTAATTTCTCCATTCCTCCTGGCTTTACTGTAAAATGAAAAGATCATCTAACTCGTGTGTGTGTGTGTGTGTGTGTGTGTGTGTGTGTGTGCGTGAGGTGGTGGGGCAGAGAGGGAGACGACAGACACCGAGTCAGGGAGATCGTTAGCAGAGAAGCGAGGGTGAGAAAGAGAGAGGATTTTTCGTGGAACAGATGTTGGAGGAGTGTCAGTCACTCGTATCATTGGGACCCTGTTTGCCGTAGCACCCTCAAAGCCATAACACAACCCCCCATCGCTCTCCGACACAAAAACCTACACTCACACACATCCACACGCTGGGATGGTGAGTGGCAGTTGAGCCGCTGCTCTCGCCTGCCGGGGGAGGGTCATCACCTCGTCCATCTGGTCCTGATCGGCCCCCGACGTGGAAGGCAGTCGCCTCACAAAGTCCTGTACCTTGAACACAGAGAAAGAGGAAAAAATAAAGTAGAAATAATTGTTTGAATATCTCTCTTTTGAGGCAGTTTAAAGTCTCAGAAGTTCATATAAATGTAAAACAGAGCAGAGAAACTCAACGATGGATTGGGGTCAAGTGAGCTGTTCTGCACAGAAGGGGGGACTGCTGTGCAGAACAGCAAGTTTTAAATCTGGCTCAACGGGTCTCTGAGCCATTATAAAAAAGTGATCTGCCTACTGCGTCCACAGCAGAGATGTAACTTAAGTGTCACCAAACGATGGGGAGATAGAGATAAACAGTCCTCCGTCAGTTGCAGTGGCGTAGCATCTTGCCAATGTTACAGGAAGTGTCTGCAGCAAAAAGTAAAAGGTGTGTTTCTGTGAGTTTGACAGTTCATTCTAACAGATGATTTTCACATCATTTAAAAACACAGGTGTACATGCGTTTCACAGCATTATAGATTCCTACAATCATTTATTTTTCTAGAGGTCAGGCGAGATGCTGAATTGTGTGACATAATCCTGCGGCTGCATTTATTCAGTAGTCTGATTAAAATGCTGTAAGAATGAATGCAGAACTATACAGGACGTGTCAGATATAATGTACAAGAGATCATCTGAAAGAAAGTCCAAATCAAAGTGCTGTTTGCACATAATTAAATATTAATAACACATTTTTTGCCCTTTTTCTTTATCTTGCACAGAGAACAAACTTCAAAGCAAATGTTACTAATTTCAACAATTGTGAATTTATTTTACATTTAACCCACTTTATATTCTGAGCAGCGTATTTTTTTTTTTACAGTGTTTATGTTAATCATATGTTATTGTGAGCACTTCACAAAAAATATTATTTACAATGATTTTGAAATGAACCAATGACCCTTCAGTTGACCTGTCAGACAATAATGCTCAACTGTCTCATTCATGTGCAGCTTCCCTTTATGAGAAGGACGTAATAACAAGTTAAAACACAAATAAAGAGATCTATATCATATTGCAGAAGTATTTCTGATCACGATGTATAACTAGTAATAAGAAACCTAATATTATTTGTGATTGGGCCAAAAAGTGTCACTGCCAAGTGCCGATGATGTTTGATGGGTTCATGTTACTGTATTAAAACAAATGCTTCACTAGAATTTATTGCTCCATTTTTTATTACAGCAAATAAGCATATGTTCCTTTAAAAAGAAAACATATATATCAAAATGCTTTGCTCATGATTGAATCACTTAAAGATAAAGACACATATTGTTCACAGTTTTTGTTCCTCTCTGTTCCTCTCTGTCCTTCTCACACAGACAGATTTCTTTTTTTTTTCCTTCTCAAGCCAGACGTCCGGTCAATACTGCAGCCTGATAGGTCCACACAGTCTGGTCCCTAAACTCCTGTAGGTCGCTCCCCCCACTGTCACCGCAACACCAACTATTTATTCACCTCCAGTCTTCGCAGTCACAGTCAAGGAGTAGAAAAACAAGGAAAAGTAACGAAGAGACACGTTAATAAGGTTAAATTAAACATCACACTGTCTCATTCCTGTATGAGGGCTGCGGCCGGCAGGACTTTTAGAGATGAGGGATTGCATTGTGCTCTTTGTGTAATTAAATGATTGGTTGAATCTGGACACCGTGACAAAACACACTCAACATGACAGGTATTCTGCTAAAGGCGTGGCCTTTTAGTTTATCTTTACTGTGAATTTTTTGCATTTACTTGGAACTTGACTGTAACGCCAACACCATATCATCTTCTAGATCAGTGCCACAGAGTGTGACACACAGTGTCAACACCTTTAACATGGTTTCCACATCAGAGAAATTATTATAATGTAGATTGGAATGAGACTGAGCATGTAGATGTCAATATTAACTTAATTTTCTTTTGTTAAGTTTAATACAGTCCAAGCCCTTTGCAAGAGAAGTCTTTCAGATACATATTTAACTGGCAGCAGTGGGGAAAAAAGGGAAAGAAAAAATCTAAAAACCAGTAAGTGTTCATTTTATCTGCAGAGGAAATCTCCCACAGATGTGTATGCATTCATCAAACTGACTGATTTCCTCTGCTCGCCTGCACTTCTTGCTGAGCAGCCATTGTGTTTCTGCTCTGAGAGTTGAGAAACGCAGGCCCGGAGAGGCTTTTTGGGGGATTATTATGGCCTATAAGGAGAAACAGGCTGGTAGAGGCAGAGAGCTGGGTGAAGTGGTGGGAGATGAGTGGATGTACAGGACAGGGGCTGAAATGGGCTCTGTGCTGTAAATCCAAGCAGGATGGGAGGATGGAGAAGATGAGCCGAGGATTGCCTGTTTCCCCTGATATAGATGACTGTATATGTATTAATGATAAATGATCACTAAGGGCCACACCGTACGCAAGTGTGTCTCAACATATGGTATGTGTAACTGTAAAGACAAGAGACAAGATACACAGTTAGTATCACCCACCGCTGTTTGTTGTGTTCAAAGACTCAAACGTTTTTCTTTTGAAACTTATTTGTTAGGATTAGTTCTAAAAAAAAATAAAGGCATGTAAGCTACATTAAAATAAAAAACAAATTCCATTTTATTTACCATAAATCTTACTTAAAGTACAATCTTGCAGTCATCATCTCTGGTTTTAAAAATCAATTTAAACACCAATTGTTCTGATGTCACACTGCAGTGAAAGCAAAGCCACTGCCGAAGAAACTGATAGCAGTCAATCTGAAGAGACTGATGTTTCTGATGATCTGATAAAAGAAACAACACACACGTACACAGAGCACACAAACACATTTGCCTGAGGCGTTTTGTGCTACCTCCACAGTAGTTTATTCCCACTCTGCTGAGCTAATAGAGTCAGATAATGAATTTACTCCCAGTCACCAAAGCAGTTTTTAATAAAAGGCAAATTCCCTCTCTCCGAGTGTTATTGCCAGCAGTGTCCTCGCCACCCCAGAGACCAGCAATTATACCCTAATGGCATTATGCTGTCTCGTTTTATTGGCATTAAAACTGCTCACACAATATATGCAAAGTTATTATTTCCAAACCTTTGAATAAACAAACGAATACATTTATGTAAAGTATTTATTTCTGAGACATTTCATATTGCACACAAGGTCTCAGAGTGTATAAGTTAAGTTAAACTTGAGGAGAGTGGGAACTCTGCATACGTATTAGTCAGAAACATAAAGCAGATTTATTTAGCCAATCTAATTTGCTTTAAATTAAACCCTTAACCCCATTCCCATATATTAACTGACTGTATAAATGGATTACAGTGTGTTGCACGCTGTGTTGGTCACTGCTGGAAAAGGAGGCATTTTACTGTGTAAATAAATGATTTAATGCATTGAAACCTTTCCATTAAGAGAAACCATGAGAAACTTCACAAAAAGCACCCAAGGTTATGTGAAGGAAATTAGATGATTTCATTTTCCGTGCCTTGAGAAAAAAATAACAGAAAAACAAACAAAAAAAAACTAAAAACCCAGCAGCTGTCGTATTTGTAGGAGTTAATAAATGTCATGGCCAGAAATTCAAGTTTATGCCCATGACCGGCGTACACACCCTGAGTGTGGCTGCTGTACAGCGGCTGAGAATATACAGTGCTTACTGTATTCTCTGGGCCTGCACACAGACAGTATGCACACTCCGAACAGCCCACTTTAAAACAAGCTGCTTCCTAATTATTACTTTGTGACTTGCCGTTGTTGATTTTCTTCTTGATTTGTAATATATATATCATATATATATATATATATATATATATATATATAGTTCTTATGTAAGAATTGCATCTAAAGCAGATTCAATAGATTTGTTTTAGTTTCTGTTAGAAAATTCAACAAATACAAAATATGATACGTGTGTCTATTTAGCAGAAAGCTGAATTAGAGTAACTACCCTTTTCAAACTTTTGCAGGTATCAATGTTACATGAATTCAGTTTAACTTTTTAAATTGCCAGTTCCTTATTTGTAACAGATATTAACAGCAGGTTTTTAAAACATTCCTCCGTAACCATTTTCTTCTCTGTACCCTCATTAATCAGCTAATTAACAATTCCATTATTAAGCTTTTCCCAATTATATGAAATTCATCATGTTAAATTTCTTTGCTTTCCACTCCTACAAATATCTCAGGACTACACACCCCTCCTCGCCTTCTTAAAACAAGGAAACACTCCAATAACAAATCTAATAAATATAGCCTGTAATAAATCACTAATAATTTACAGAAGATCCCTTTAACAGCTTTTGACTGTGCATCACTCAGATCCCCGGGTCCCCATTCTCCGTACCCTCTGCGCTAATGCAGCGCTAATGCAGTGAACGGGGGGCTTGTTTTTATTAGCTAGTGTCCCACTGTTTGGATAATCTCTCGATTTACCAAAGCCTCTCGTTGACAGCCCTCCTCGCCGAGTCCCGAGCCCCTACAGGTGTCCAAACATCAGCTAATGGAGCCAGCGCGATCGTTAGGCAAGAACACAGAGAGAAAGAGACACACAGAGATATATAGACTCCATTTTGTCAGTGCATGATTTTTCACTGCCGAGCAGCATGTGAACCAAACTTTATCTTATCACAGGATCACCATGGAGATAGTTTTGGTAGCTGAATTTTGAATTTGGTAACTCTCGCTGCGGTACAAGCCCAGACAGACATCATATTAAAAAAATCTGAAATCAGAAAACCCAAATAATGTGCTAAATAGGCCACTCGGATGCTCGGGGCAAGTTCCTCTTCCACAGCGGCTTCTAGCAATCAACGCATGTCAAACACAATAGGCATCAACTATAGTCCTTGGATGAGTACCATGTGACTAGATATCCTGGCCAGACTATAAAGCAAGAGCACCACCGCTGCATTAACTTTGATGATAACACAGGAAATACTCAACACTGATGACAATAAGTGGGATTTGCACATTTTGTGTGCTTCTCCATCATTGCAGCCAGACTAAAGAGAGGTGGTTTTGCAGCCCTTTTTCAATTGAGACAGAAGTGGAAAGAGTTTTAAAATCTTATAAACAGAGACAAAAAAACGTTCATTCAAAACATAAGAGAGTCTGGGGGGGGGGGAGTGACTTTAACAGGAACTCAATAAGGAGTGGTCATTTTTTGTTAATGTCTGAGTTTGTTAAT
This sequence comes from Nannoperca australis, assembly GCA_036023655.1. NCBI lineage: Eukaryota > Metazoa > Chordata > Actinopteri > Centrarchiformes > Percichthyidae > Nannoperca > Nannoperca australis. The sequence continues at coordinate 15,259 of JAVQJD010013472.1, forward strand.
GTCCAAAAATTGTAACCGTATAATGAAACGATTGTCGTCCTGATGAGTTACCCTAATACGCTGTAACAAGTCTCATTCATCTTTTTAGCCATAGCTCTGCCTCTCTCCAGAAAGCCTCCATTAGGTGTTAATACCTAAAAAGGCAAATACAAGCAGAAGGAAAAGAAGAAGTGCTCAGAAAAGTAGCACTACTCAAAAGTGTAACGAAAGTCCACCTTGATTACTATTTCCCTCCTGAGGTGTGCGAAGCTGCAGAGAAAGGGACTGCAGCTCAGTAAGAGAGCTGTGTGTATGTGATGGTTTGCCGTGTCAGCCCATTGGAATGGATGATGAGTTCACACCAAGCCGGCCCGGGTGATGATGGGATAGGTCTTAATGTAGACAGCCATAAACACAGCAGGCCATCTCTAATCCTGAGAGGCTCCTTTGTGTACCTCACACTGCACAAACTGTTTTGATGAATCTCCCGACCCCTGACCCTTTGATGACGGATGGCGCTCTGAGGGGAAATGTAACCAGAAGGCAGCGGATCGCCTGGCCATCCTGTTTGGGCTGAAATGGACTCTTGCTTCATCATCCCAGTTTTTTGGCTATGATATATTTAGTTTCAGTCTAGTGTGGCATATGGCTTGTGGAGAAAAGCATCGCTACAATGTAGAGAATTTAATTAAGCTTTAATTAAATTAGGTTTTTAACATGAATAACAGACTTCAGCCATTTAAAAACCCACATATCATTCTTTATTTCCACATTTTATATACTTAAACCTACATGTTAAATGTTTTATTCATAGCATGTGCACTTCAGTGAATGTAAACGCCCCCCTTGCAGTAACCGAGTGACTGAAAAGTACGCATTCACTCAAGTCATTACATTTAATTATTTTAATTAAAATAGAGTCAAATTGATCCAAAATCATTTGGAAAAAATTTGTAATAATTATATATTTGCATACTTAAGAGGGAAAGTACAGTTGAGCCAGAATGAGCTGTGCTCTTCTCTCTGACCTGAAAATCAACACGGGGCCATCTTGCTTACACAACCACACTGTTGCAGTCGCACAGTCACAGTGCACAGATACACGAACACACACAGGTCATGTCTCCCTGCACAGAGCCTGTTTGTAAGAGCAGCGAACCTGACAGTGGAAAATCTTAGCCGCTCCCTCAGCCTCCGTTTGGTCTTGGCGTTTTGATTTGTTTGACAGGGGAGAAAATTATAACAGCGAGGGGAAAGAAATATGAAAATATGACTGGTAATACTTTCAAAACACGGATACTTTCCTTGCTGTTTTTGCACAATCCATAGTGGGAGTCTCTCTCTCTCGGCGTGTGTGTGTGTGTGTGTGTGTGTGTGCGCGTGCATGCCTGTGTGTGTACATCAAGGCGCAGCAACACTACAACAATGAATCATCTTTACTGATGACATGGTACGCTAATCGTTTGTCTATATCTTGCAGGTTTGTTTCCATATCTCAAGGGTTTCTTGTGGTCTCCTCACCATTTCTCTGACTTGACTCCATGATGTTCATTTCATTCATTTATTTATTTATCCAGTCTGCTTTATTGCTTTGATTCTCTGAGCCAGGGGTTATTTTGTTTTAATGAACGCCTTATACTTCTCCTTTGTTAGAGTCAGTAACTGAACTTTTCAGAGTAAACTATCTCATTGGAGATGATGGTTCAGTTGAGAGCAAACACAGACTGTGCTCTGATTATTCATAAATTTGGTTTATTCATATGACCGAGGGAGGAAGCTCAGAGAAAATGACACCGCAAGGAGGAAAAAGTCAACTTTGTATCCTCTTTTCAATCATTATTTCTTCACTGTTTATAATGCTGAACACCATTACTTTTCACTTTGAAGAAACACACCTGATGCCGCCAAAAGGACCCTTTTTGCTACTGTGGACCCCGGGACCCGTTGGCCTTTTGCTTACCACAGCCATTATCCCTCACTGTACTAAACTCAGCAGCCACTTTGACACCGCAGAGTACAGGAATCAACCCAAACACATTCATGTAACACTTCAGTTTAATGCACCACAATCACAGCTGTTGATAAGATATAAAACTGAATATTGTTTTAGGGGAAAATGAGTAGAGCTCTGGTTTAGCCATGTTTGTGTTTGAATCCAGACTGATCACTCATCAGCTCCTGCATATGTGCTACAGCTACTGTGCACATAACAACTCACGTCCCCGGAGAGTGTCAAGATACAGTCAGCTTCAAAGAACCACAGAGGCTTTCTAATTGGCTCCCAGCAATAACACAACAGCTACTTTCACTCAGCAGGTCCAAGAGCTGAGTCAAAATATAACTGTCACTGTGTTATTTGCTGAGGTCAAACTGTAACCCTGCTTACAAAGTAAATCTTGTTTGGACACAAAAACCATAAAATAGATTTTTTTTAAATGATTAAATGATTTTTATGGAAACTTGGGGACATGAATAATGAATAAAACCTTTGTCTTGCCATGGGAACCAGGACAGAAAGTAGTGTTCCTGTTACTATAGTATGTTTCACACACTTTTTCAGTGGCCATAGTCTTTATTGGATGAGGCAGCGCTATAGCTAATATATCAAGACAAGCCTGTGGTGCCACGAGTCACAGAGATTAAATGACTGTTCAGTGTTTGGGTTGCGAAGGGTTGAGTGTTGGCCATCGCTCCAATGCCAGAAATGAACCTAAATCACATAGAGGCAAAAAACAGACACAGAAAACACTGATGCTATTGTGCAGTGTGTGCAAACCCAGCGAGGCTGTTGGGTGGAGGAGAAAGGAGGTAAGGAAAGAGGAGGAAGACAGATTAAGCATCCGAAAAAGAGCAGGGTGAAAAAAGAGGCAGGATGGGGTAATTAAATGAAAACAAAGGAGGTGTGAAAGAAAAGCAAGAAAGGAGGTACATACAAGATAAAATGAGAAAGAAAAAAGAGAAACAGGAAGAAAGTGAGTGAATGAGAGCGAGTTTTCAGAGAATCGATGCAGCGTCTCTCCGCTGGGACCGAGCTAACAGCGCAGCAAACCCGTGGATCTCAGGTGTCCAGTCGATGGCTGATGCATTAGGCTGCTGATACCCGCCGCTTTGGGTTCAAACACACATTTTCTTAATACAACATGAACCCATTTCCCCCCCTCATTAATCATGTAACCTGATTAGGGCTAGAGGCCTGGCCTGTACTGAACCCTGCTCCGCTCGCCGCCTTTCATTTTGTCAGGCTTCTCATCGTACACACACGTGCACGCATGCAGACATATTAACCCATGATTTTCCATTTCTTTAAAGGTAGTAAGTGTAAGCACAGTTGAACTTAGACTTACAAATAATGCATACACCCAAAGAGTGATGTGCACAGCGTTGAGTGAGCTGGCACTTCTGCGCTTTCTGTTCTAATCACCAAACTGTGAAGGGACCCTTCAGTGCTTATTTCTTTCTGCAGTCTCACAACAAAGGAGAACTAAAACGGTCCAAATGCCTCTCGCATCAGCACAAGAGCACTTTTGGTTGGTCCAAAAGTTCCTTTGGGCAGCTCAAGTTATGCTGTAGGGTTTTGTATTTTTTTGTCATCATCACCAAATCCCATGAAAAAAGTAACACAACAGAAAGATTGTCTCACTCTGTCGATCAGTACTTTAGTATTGATAAGACAGCTGTGGCATTCTGCGGTGGCACTCTGCCCCTAGCATATTCATTTCTATTGAAGATATACATTTAAATAAAAATTTCAAATATACATTCATTTTTAAAAAAGTCAAAATAATTTACCATAAGAGCTGGATACTGTATATTTTGTAAACTTACCGTAAACATGATTAAATGATGCATTTGTTAGGGGCTATTCTATTCAGTTACTCTGATTTGGTGTGCTAGTGAGATTTCCAGTAATATTTATGGCTGTGCATGATGTCTGAATGGTTCATGGAACTCATTCAAAATAAACTACAGAGCCTATGTTCATCGTAATGAAGGAACATGTAACCCAGTGCAACTGTGTGTCTCATTTATGTGTTTTTAATAGTTTATGGACAACAGTGGAGGTCTATGGTAAAGAGGAACAAGCTCCTTTAAGCTTTGGATAGACAGTCAATACTTTTTAGTAGGATCACGTCACTGTTGGTTGACATTTTCTGTTTGGTTTTCATTGGATTAGCTGAGAAAAATACAGCATATCATCTTCATCCTTTAAGGCAAAAACACCACTGCACCCATAAACTACACCGGCACACACCCGCAGACGTGATGTATGTATGGCCACACATTTTACAAAAAGTACACTGACAAAAATATACGGCACACTAAATTCGGAGGACGCCGCACTGTGGTGTCGTGGCTGCAGGAGACAGAGACGTCACTATTATGATTATGACTAATTTCAGCTGCTCATCGGGGCAAAGAGTGTGAAAGGCAGGCTGACCGACCAAGTTAAACATAATACCACTGGACCAAATACCGTTCTGGTATTCATCGACAAATGACAAGTCCAGTCATTGATTTGCTCATGCTCATTGCTATGCAGTCTAAGTGAGCAGTGACAGATCTAACCTGTGAACACACACTAAATGTTCACATACACAATTTATTCATTCTTACCCGTGGGTACACACAAACACACATACAGGGATAATTAGTTACAGTAAGATGGCCCGAGAGACCTTCACTGTCACAAACAATTATCATGTCACGTGTAAGCACACACACTTTACACATTTACATTTAATTGGAATCTCTAGACTTAACCCTTTCCTGGGTAGAGACACATATGTTTCATTATTTCAGATGAGAGGGCCTGTCACATGTTCCACAGTCATTTAATATTTCTGCTGCTTTTTGCCTCAGTGGTTGGAAACTCTGTACTGTACTGTCCACTCAAACTTCATCTGACTCTGGCTTGTTTATAGGTACATACACACACGCTGCATACGTTTGCATGCACACACACAAACTGTCACCACTATACATCCGCAAGCCCCCAAATACATATATACAATTTAATTTCTGTTGCTTTCCTCTGGTGCCAGATGCACCTTCCTGAAGTGTCACACTACATGTCTCATAAAATCACAAATTTAAACGTTACGAGATACAGACACTTTTTTTATGTTTAAACTCCTGCCATTCAAATTCAGCACCATGGGCAGCGTTCGTACCCGTCCATTCAAAAGTCCTCAGACGTCAACATTTGTGTTACACTGCAAGTTTTTGCAGATATTACATGTATCCCAGGAGCTAACCAACATTCTCTTACACATAAACACATGTTTGCTAACTGTATAAAAACTACAGTAAATGAATTATACAAAATGTACACCTGTGCTGTGATGCCTATGTTTCCGTTGTGGGTCTGTATGACTTCCTGGTGTAAACTTACAGGCTTAGTTCAGTATACAGATTAAAGTTCTTAGTACTGTCCGACATTATGAAGGCACTGAGGGTATCAGCTGTCTCCATTACGGTTAGTCATGGAAAGTCTTACTTACATATTCCTATTAGCACCTTAACCTGTTGTATGAATGTCTGAACTCACAACTGAAACATGTTGCATGTTACATTTCTGCACAATCGGTGCAGAGTTTAAACTTGATAGTTTCTCTCTCACATAAACAGGGCACAAAAGATATTGTTGAATAATCACATTAAGAAATAAGTATATTTAAATCATACATTGCAGGCTCTACTCAGTGTCTAGCTCAATTCACACCTATCAGACACTGAGGCTTGATATGATCTATAAGTACTTTTACTTTACTTTATTTGACCGGGTAGACCCTCGAGAAAATAATGCTGACTGAAAAACTAAATGTTCAGATATCTTGTCATCTAATACAAGTTTGTCCTTTTAACAGTATTTGCATTTTATTGGTGCGAGAAAATCATTCTACAAATCATTCTGTGTTATAGTGTGTCTCATTAGAAACGCATTACCACACCTTACACTAACAGGTCTGCCTGTCAAATACTCTCAACTAGTGTGAGAATGCAGGAAGCTGCGCCAGGAACATAGAAACAAGAGCATAGTGTGTGTATGTGTGTGTCTGCCCTGAGGGACCAGGAGGGCCATAGCAGACCAGGTCACGTTGGGTTTACATGCCTGACACACTGTCACAGATACCCCCGCTGCGTACGTCACTCAGCACCTACACACACACATACAGCCAGACAGTGACATACAACAGACACTCTTGCATGTCCGATGAGCATCTGTCAGTAAAAACATTCATCAGAAAGATGTTTTTTTGTTTTTTAACTAATCAAGGAAATCCTAATCATACGGCTTGAATTAGTTTGCTGATTTTTATGAGAAAACTTCCGTCTCTTTGGAAAGTGGGCATGCTTTATAACTCCCCAAAACGAATAACCATAGAGATGTGACTTGTGTGCCAACAAAATAAGTTTATTTCAGCCAAGTATTACCATGTAAATTACCTAATTTCTTTGTTCTTCTGAATTGATTTTTTCCCTTAACCAAAATGCTAATTGGTTGCACGTATTCTGTGTTTTATTACAACTTCTAGAGAGGGAGGCGTAGTCCACAGTGTGGAGTTTTCCAAAGACAAAGGAAGAGGAAATCACAAAGTTTACCTGAAGCTGATAGTGCTAGTTATAGTTTTTACATACAGTGGCACAAAGATGCTCGTATGTTAAGTACCTTTTCTCTCTGTCATTTTCTGTCTCTCACTTAGTCAAACACACACACACACACAAGGATGGTATTTCCATCCATGGTAGGGGCAGTGCAGAGAGTTTGAGTGTGCCGTCTGTGTGGTTTCCTGCTACAGATTCATCCTTCATCTATCACAATGGCTCTGATACAAGATACCCATCCACACACACACCTACACACGCTTACATCCAGCTCCTTAGTCACATACAACTTGTATGTGAGAGCTGATACACTAAAGATGCTCAGCACCTAATTTAAAAGATGGACAGTTTAATTGTGTAAGATGTGAGATGTCAAACACTAGGCACTGTGGCTCTTAATCAGTTTCAGTTTCTTTTGGTTCCAATAACAAAGATATGGACTCTTTGCTTACTAGAAAAATGTATCTATATTAGCGTTGGTCCACCATCAGACAGCTACATATATGCCATACCAACCCAGAGCCTTCGTCTAATGAGCCCACAGGGTCTCCAGATCAATAAGGTGTTAAGTGGCCCTTTGAAAATAGCATCATAGTGTTAAGTTGGTCTGTCAAGCATACAGTCCACAAGCTGGGCTGCAGCACTTCAATTTAAGAGCTGCCATCTTGTTAACATGGATTTACTCACCAGAGGGTTCGGATGGACAAAGGGTCTCGCACAAGCTTCCCCACAGAGAGACATAGTCAGAGAGTAAGAACGTAAGTACACACAAATGCACATATTCATGAACAGTTACACATTGTGATTTGGATTTGCTTGTATATATTTGAGCATTATATAAAGCATAAAGCACTGACCAGTGAATAATCAGGATTTCAACCACAAGTGACTTTAAGAGGCCCTTGATAATGTATTTTATTAATGTATTGATTTTACAAACTCCAAAAACCAAACACTATGATACTAATGGCCTGAAGCAATGCTTGCTATTTGAGACAAAGGGCTCTGGACACTGACGGTTAGACTGACACGACAGAAGACTTAACATGCATAATACATTTAAGATTAAATAATGTAGAATTGTCTTCACCCTGTTTCACGGACTGAATCGGACCTCTCCCCCTCCTCCTCTCCCACCTTTACCACAACCAACTCCATCTTTCCAAAGAGTCACATTTAGCCTCACTCTGTCTCTCCCACCCACAGCCTAGCAACACATGCACGCGCGCACACACACACACACACACACACACACACACACACACACACACACACACAGCCTAACTTTGAGGGCGAGCTAGTGAATTCCTGAGGGCTATCAGGTTTCAGGTTGCCTTGGCGACCAAGCACGGAGGCAGATCCATTAATCATTGAGAGCAGTTCACTCCAGAGTGGAGGTCAGACTGATTGCTGTGGATAGGGTATCATCCCAAAACACTCACGCACACATGCACACATTCACGCACACACAAAATGTGAACCAAGGACCTTGATTTGAATGAAAGATTAGTCTGCCTCCCCTTTCCCAACTTCAGTTCCTCTTCTAAAAACATAGTATGCAAACACAACCGGTTAGAGCAACTCCCGATATATTAACATACAAACATGAACCCCATTTTACGCTGGCAGTCGCACACTCTTGTTGCTTTCTCTTTCTTTGGCTCTCTCAACCTCAAAGACACACACACTCACACACAGACAGACAAAACAATCTATCCCTCCTATGTTGTCTGGGCATCAGGACGGCCGTGGCGGTGTCATGTGACGTGGCTGCGTGGAGCCAAGTGGATTAAGAGATTGGAGCTCCGCATTTATTTTTCAGGGACTCGGCTGAAACACTAGACCTGCACAGGTGTCTAGGAAAACTGAGAGAGCAAGGGAGAAAGAAAGAGAGAGAGAGGGATGGTAGGAGCAGAAAGAGATGGAAATGTGTGTAACACACAGTGATAACATTGCTCAAAAGAATCATTATTCATTTAAAGGATTTGTGTAAACATTTTTAATTCATACATAAGTATATTGGAATAGCACAGATCTTGTGCATTCGCTAATGTAGGTATAGAATAAGGAGGCAGACAGTTACAAATGAGGAAGCAGCAGACAGAGGACTCAGAGGGAGAGAAGGTAAAAGTTATGGAGGATGAGTGGGGACTTGGTTTGGGGTTGTGCAGTGCAGCAGGTGAATGGTGTGGATCTGGTGATTGGAGAAAACTGAGTTTAGGTGGCAGCTTGGACGAGCTGTTACAAGGCATCCAAAGGTCAAAGGGTCAGCAAACCACAACAACCCTATATCCTAGAGCAAGACAGCAAACTTTATACAAGTTTACTAAATCTATTGTAAGCTACTCTGTGTGTGGCTATTGCTTGGATAATGCATTAAACTAACTTCTTAGGTGACAGGATACAGTAACAAGTTTGGATTATACGCAAACCGCTTGAGGATTGAGGTCACGATTCCGAACAATTATTCTTAGAAACAAAGTCCAAGAACTGACCAGGGATCTTGTGTCACTAAGTGGTGCTGGTTTGATTAACTTTCATGTTGCTGTTGATGGGCCTTCACATTCGACACTAAACAGTTTAGTAAGTGCTTGTTTTCAACAACAATGATGACACAAGCTAGGAGTGAAATGTCTCCAAACTGAGGACAGGGTAAGGGTAGGTGTTTAGAGATATTTGGAGCTACAGTGATACCGTCTAGAAGGTGAAGTAAAAGGTGTTGGTGGTGCTATAACTCCTGTATGGCTTGGCCATGTGGGGTTGTGGGGAGGGTGTTTAAGGAAAGGATCAAGTCACCAGTCTAAAATGAGTCGGGCCCAGACAAACCAACCTGACCTAAAAAAAACTACAGGTTATGCTCTTTATGTCGCCTCATGTCTTCTGTTAGAAAATGCTCTTAAACACACCACGAGGCACATATGTTCTGCGACTAACAATTTAACTTTGTTTGATCATCTGATAACATGTTTGCAATACAAGTTGATATGCAATATGTGATATAAAAAAGTAACTACTGGCACTGTAAACTTCTGCTTTTCTTGTGTTGGTCTTTCTCTTATGGAAAAAAGAAGTAAAGGCAGAAGTGGAAAAATAGGAGGAAAGAGTGTTAAATGGGTGAAATCATAATTTGTTAAGTTAAACACACAGTCAGAGAGATTCATCTCATTGCCACGGATTCAGTGTGCTGAACAACCTCCAATAAAGGACATCTAACACTGATGGTACCAGATGCATTGCAAAAACTATGGGCATTGGTTGGCAACAGATGGTCAAAAATGGCCCAGTACCCACAATTCATAGGCTTCATGCATGTTCATTCACACACTCATACACAAACACACGCATGCATATCTATCTCTAATGCAGTTTGTCCAGCAAGATTTACTGCGTCCTGGGAAACCTGATGTAGACGGCAACAAATCAGCGTGACTATGAAATAGAGAGCCACATGAACATTTACACACACACACACACACACACATTTGTGTCACACACAGAAACAGGCACAGCTAGGACTCTTGTGAGCGCACATGCAAACACACACACACACACACACACACACACACACACACACACAAACACACACACAAACACACGCACAAGCACATGCACACATGAAATATAGGTACAGCCACTGCACCACTGAACCGGCTCCCAAAGGTGCCCACTAAATTTACTGGCTCCTCTAGCCACTTCAAAAGCTCTCCATAACTTAGAGCCCAGACGATTTTATTGTTTCATGGAAGAAAGGATGGTGAAGAAAAAAGCAAAGAGAGTGAAGGGGTGAAAGATAGATGTACTGGGAAAAAATTTAATCCTCCTTTGTCTCAGACAATTAAAATTCCTCTGGTTGTGAGGCACGTGCACACACATCTACACATTGCAAGTGCATGCTTGACCTTGTGCATATTCACAGCTGAACGAACAAATACACAAACACAGTAAAAAATGTGTTCAATCTATAAACTCTAGTGGACAAGAACTTCAACTTTCATACAACATATCATTTTTCTTTTGTTATAAATTAGTGGACTTTATTTACTCTATAATATGCCCATGGACACAACACCCAATCCTCTCTTTCTCTCATTCTCCATCTTTACCTGTCTCTCTCTCTCTGTTTCTGTGTGGACCACCGTGTGAGTTGCTATCAATGTAGCTAGTTAAAGCTAATGATGTAGACACCCCTCTCCTCCAGGTTATGAGGCAGTGAGTTGGTAGCAGAACCTGTTAATGTCCACTCCAATAGTAACACTTTCCTTCTGGCACTGGACTAATGATAAGCAATGGTGACGTGCAGTTGTGTGTTCCCGTCCTAATGCCCCATTTAGGGACAGCTTTGAGAACTAGTTAAGATTGAGACGGCTTTTAGGAATTTGTCTCTTTAACTTGGTTTCATTTGGATCTTCACTGTTAGAATTTATGGCAGTGTAACAAAACTCTTAAGATTGATGTGTGTGCAAAGAACGTGTTTTTTGTGTCTGTTTATGATGCGTGTCGACATGTCTGTGTCTACTTGTACTGGTAAAAAAAGTGACAGTTTGCATGTTTTGTGCTTTTTCTTCTTCACACGGTTCATAACATTATCTGTAATCAAATACTTTTGCACCTCGGTTGTTCAGGTGAACGGTAAACCCCCAACTCTCTCTCTCTCACACACACGGTTAGATGAGACTTTGTATTTAGCAAACTGAGCTTCCCGGCAGGTGGTCCACCAAATGTTATCTTATTGACCTCTGTCCTTACACACACACACACACACACACACACACACACACACAGGCCAATTCAGTAAGTGAGCTGAGGGAATCAAGAGGTGATAAGGAGGCCTCTGACAGTAGGACAAGGATTTACTTTACTAAATCAACCTGAAAGAGAACAAAGACACAAGATGGCAAACACACACACACACACACACACACACACACACTGAGACAAATATGAGGGTTTAAAATATTGTGCTATACCAGGGCTCCATTCTCTCCCACTTCATTGCTTTTGTGTTACTTTTGTGGGAATAATTGTTCCTGTATATGTATGTGTTTGTCTGCATGTGTGTCAGAGTGGCTGCTACAATGGCTACGCCTGTCGAATACAAGAGTATTACCATCTGCTCTTTGCGATGACTAAGGCCAAAAACCCAGTATACAGTTGGTGGTCTCAGCTTCAGCAACCAGATTGTCTGTCCATTTTTGCATATGTATGTGTGTGTGTGTGTGTGTGTGTGTGTGTGTGTTTAGCACTTTCATAAATGTATGTGTTGTTGTGTGCACGCTGAAGCCCACCAAGTCAGAAAACCCAGATGGGATGAGGGATCATATTCTTGATTAAAAATGAAGGAGGGAGTGCCAAATTCTTCTGTTTGTGTGGTGTGTGCACATCCTTATGTGCGAACACACACAATGCACACACTCCCATATGTTGGTTTTGTACCTGCTAACACACCGAGGTAGGAAAAGCTTGGCTCTCATTTCCCGAACACGTTGATACATTCCAGATATCCTACCCACCCAACACACAAACTCGGCTCTGCGTGGATGGAAAGAGAAATGTGGAGCATTCGCAGGAGGTGCATACTTATTCTACGCAATTAACCTTTAATTAAGCAGGCAGAGGCAGAGGTGAGGCAGCAAAGAGCCACAGAGGAACAATATGCTGTCTGTTCATTTACTGGAATGTTATGGCGCTGGAGTCACTGCCTGATGGTTGATACAAAAATCTGTCTTGGACAGTTTCAGAGCATTTTAGAATTAATGAATAATTGTTCTTTGTGGTCTTTAGAGAGGCTTCTTTGACCTGAGAGCACTTTGCACTTTTACTTATTTTCTATCATCTGTCCATGTCATAAACACAGGTGTTTTTTTTCAGCAGTCATGAGACCATTAATAATTGTGCGTACACATTTGTGTTGTAAGCCAGTGTGCTTATATTACTGCAAATATTTCTGACACCAGAAGCTGTTGTAAAAAAAATTATGAAGAGAGTGGATTTACACACAAGATGATCCACTCTAGAGCAACACCTAGCTCAAAGTAAAACAAGAAAAAAAAAAAAAGAAACTGACTTTTACTTTTACTATGGGGTGAAGACAAAATGTCAGCATGTTTTCATGAATGAGGCCTCTGAATATATTCATATCTTCATATCTCCACATCTCCACATCCGCATTGCAAGTAAGTATGTCAAACTGTCCTTAGAATACATAATGTAATTCTTTTCTGCTTAGATTGATGTATCTTCTCAGATCAAACAGCCTCAGAAAAGGAAAGTTAGGTAAAATCGAATACTTCACAAATTAAAAATGAATTTTGATACTCTTCCACTCTGAACTGACGTGATTCATGTCCTGTTGTAAAGGCTCTGTCCATGTGGAATCTACTTTTGAGACGGTCGCTGGCAAATGTGCTGTAGACACACCTCACATACTTTCTTTTTATTTATTTATTCCTTTTTTCAAAAATCAACTCGTCTCAGATCTGAACGTTTCTCAGAACGTTTAAGCGCTGAAACGTGACTTTTTACAGCAAGTAGCATGGAGAGGAGATTTGCTCTTTTCCTGCCAGATATATCTTTGCCCTGCGCTGCCCTGCAGATCGCTGCACACACTCCTTTGACTATTTATGGCAGCAGTCAACTCCCAGTGCTCTGGTAAAAAGCTTCAGCAGCAGGTGAAGTCAGAGATGTAGCGGAGAACCATATCCCAGACCTGATACAACATTACGACGCGTAAACTTACAGGGATGAAAAATAGCATGCGCCTGTCTCACCAGGGTTAAAGATTAAAATGTGTGTGTTAGTGTGCGCTTTAGGGCTAGTAGTGTGATAGCAGATTGATTCCAGACTGGTGTTTCTGCGGATTTTGGAAAGGGAATACGCCCTGCCCTCTTTTCGCTGTAGCGCTGCTGTTGCATAGCCTCTATCCATTCAACTGATGGATGTCGCCCAAGAGACTCACAAACACACTGCGACCTGCAAAGTCAGGGGAGAGGAGAGAAGAAGGGGAAGAAAACAGCAAAGGAAGAATAGAAAAGAGATCTCAACTTAACACAACGTCGCTACGATTGTAGAGCCAGCCAATTCTCTGCAGCTCTGTTCTACTTTACTCTATTCTATTATTTCTGTGACACACGGCTTAGTGTCCATTTTCTCTTCCTCATTCCAACACAGGGATCCATCCTTCAGGCCACAGACCGTTTCAAAACAGCCTTTATTGTAGCACGCTGTTTCTTTTGATTACAGGAAGGTCTCACTTTACCCAACCATTTCGTAGCTGAGCATCTTGTATTACCTACTGTTCTGTGTGTGTGCATATGTGTGTAAATACACACATGTATATAGATATGTAAACTTGGATACTACATTTGTATTGTTTGAGTTTCAGACGTCTTGTCTTTGCTGAGTCAAGTTGCATAACTATTATATTACTATTCATTTCACCTTGACACTTTTGGGCCATTCTTTGCCTTGCACTGGTGATACTGGATGTATCTGTTTGTCTTGTTTGAGACAAACATCTTCTGTATACTTTCCAAATAGCCCGTACATATGAGGAATCCACCCTAAGCGTATTTGCCTCTTTTACTACATGTTGATTTCATCCTGAGCTGAAAAGTATCACAGGGGGTAAAAACATAAAGTGTGTTTAAATGTGTACTTTGTCATATAAGCATCTGTATTATAGGTTATCATAAAACGCTGTGAGGAAAACAGCATGTATCTGAAGTAAGAGGCCATCAGTGGCCACAGAAAAGGCTGAAAGATCTTTCATATCCATGTCCAAATGCATATCACAACCACATTTGGAAAGGCTAACTCAAAAGCTGAGAATAGAGTTGCGTATTGTTTTATAAATTGAATCTGACTGGCCAATAAAACCCTGCCGTCTGCTCCGGAGGGGACATTCAGGGGTCAAGGCCCCAACCCCTGATCCAGACAGACAGCCTTGATTCTGTGTTTTCCGCAAAACACAAACGGGTGAAATTCATACTTCAGCAATGTCAACTTCCCTCTGCAGCGCTGTCACTTACAGCCCAGGCCTCGGAGAGTGCAGAGAGAGAGAAACAGAGAAAGAGAGACGGAGAGAATATATCCTGTATCATTTCCTGTTCTTCCAAGCGGTGTCTTTCTGACCTTGTTCATGATATGCCTCCATGCTTCTCAGTATCCTCCTCCCTGGCGCTTTTATACGAGATTTCGTCTCTCCGTCTGCCTGTCTTTCTCACTGATGCTCTTATTATCTGTCTGCCTGTCTTTCCCTCTCAGGCTCTACCTGTCCCCCTCCTTCTTTACCTCTATCTTCTCCTAACATATACCCAGAGCGTGCAGCTGGCAGCACATTGCGGGCCGAGGTGGGTGTATTTGCTTCTCTCCGGGCGACACGCCAGGTGCCGGCTCTCCCTCTACACCCATTTTTGACCACACGGTCAAGGGGGAGTGTTTTCTGTTTCTCTTGGACTGCGCTTTCAAAAAGCCTTTCCTTCGCCCTGTCTGTCTGTGCTGCAAGTCTGACGAAAGCTCAGACCCATTTTTTCCAACCAGAAGTGCTAGTTCTGGCATCGTAACCAGCCCTCATCTCCCCCCCCCTCTCACACCCACACACACTGAAACACCAAATATTTCATTTTCTAGGCAGGGTTGAGGAGGCGAGAGATGGGGGGGTAGAGAAAAAGAGATACAGTATATTTATGAAAACAAACTGGACGGGTGCTTTGACGAGTGCAGTTTAGATTGTGGATATATACCAACAGGAAAGGTGAGAGGCAGGTAAATGTAAACGTTCATTACATTACCATCGACTGCTGGGCCTCTGATGTGCGTTCCCTGGTTTCTTAAAAGCTCTCCACTGACCAAAGTCTGGCTTCTTCTAATTCCGCACAGAGCTCTGGGAATTTATTCAATTACCTAAAATGATCACATAAGAAAAAGGGCTTTAGAATCTGCTGAGGTGCACAGGATAAGCTTTCAGGGCTATCTACAGAATCTCTTTAATTCAGCAAAAGTGTGTGTGTTTTCAAATGTCAAAGTGCCTCAGAGCGGGTTTTTTTTTTTTTTTGCTGAGTCCATTAAAATCTCCCACATCCCTCTTTTTGTAAACAGGAAAATTATTTGACACATAGAGTGAACCAGTGTGCATGGATGTGAATACCAAAGGAATTATTAATTTATACTTTGATATCTTTGGTATTTCTTCTTACTTCTTCTTCTTACAGTTATTGTCAGTTTTATTCTAATTATTGTAGAATAACTTTTCTTCTGTTTTGTTAGAATATAACACACTGAAGACAAACATTATTTTATCATCCATTAAAACAAATGATTTCAATGTCAGTCCATATTGCCATATTTACCTTGCAAATCACACACACACACACACACACACACACACACACACCAAAAGTTACCTTAATTGAAATATATTGTAGTGATCAGTCTTGTGGGTTTCAGGCCCGCAACAAATGATTAACTTCATAATCAATTAATCTGGCAATTATTAGATTAATTGATTCATCATTTTGTGCATAAAATGTGAGACAATAGCAGAAAAAATAAAAACTTTGAAGAAAGGCACCATCTGTGAGACAATACAGAATATAAAACACAAATATTGTCTCTCTTCTCCTGACAGTTACAGTGTGGAGCTTTAAGGCTCGGTCTAAGTTGAGGTTAAAGAGTATCCTTTCACCTTTACAAGACTTGGCCTGAGCATGGAAACACCACACAGACAGACACACACACACACACAGAGCACAGTGTTAATGGGAGTGTACTCTCCTTCTGTTTCGCTCTCTTTTCCGCCCCATCAGGGGATATAAAGTTTAACAGGCGTTTTGCTATCAGTGACCCCGAGAAGGAAACGCACTCACCTACAGAGAAAGACTGCTAATTAACCAAAACTCTGTGGGTGTCTGTGCTGCTGTGTGTGAGTGTGTGTGCAAAGTGTGCATGTGTTTGTGTAAGTGCATTTTTGCATGTGTGTGTGTGTGAGGGCACAAAATAGAGAGCATGACACCTATTGATGTAAAGTTGCAACCAGGGTATGAGGGGTCAACTCTCTCTCTCTCTCTCTCACACTCTGTCTCTCTGTGCGTGTGTGTGTGTGTGTGTGTGTGTGTGTGTGTGTGTGTGTGTCTAGGTGTGTTTAAGAAAAGGTTGGGGTGGTAGTTGTGTTTTAGATAGGTAGGTGGGTTGAGGTTACAGGCAAATTTATGTCAGCACTATAGTGAGCTCCTAGATTTATTGATGGTAAGGCAATACAGAGAGATCTGCTTCTTCAAAAACGCTCTGCAGCTCCCCCCCGCTACACACACACACACACACACACACACACACACAAAACGTAATGCCCTCCACCTTCCTCCTCCCACCTTCTATTATACAACATGTCTGTCTTTCACACCGAACTCGACTGTAACTGTAGAGGCTGTACTGCTGCTGTGCTGACGCAAGGGACATATGGTCCCAAAAGAAACCATTAGAAGTATTGGGGGTGTTGGATTCTCTCTCTCATACACACACACACTTGCACTGTGCATGGCCCACACCCCCCTTTAACTGTCCCTATAAAATGACAGAATTGTTAAAATTTGTAGAGGGACTGGAGCAAAAATTGTCCTTTGGAGGGAAAGTGAATTTACCAGCTGAGACGGGACAATCATTTGCAAATGGGACAAATGGGAGTCTCAAGACAAGGAAGGAAATGCCCTGTAAATTTTGGGGAGCCATGTCTGTTTCTCTGCATCAAAACCCCACGACTGTGTTTTGTACAACTTCTGTTTAAAGTTTATATGGTTATTTATTTGCAGAGTGCAGTAAAATCTTAGAGCTAAGAATTCCTGTTAAGATCCTTTGTTACATGACACAAATCCTTTTTATTAAATCAGATTTTAGATTTTCAAAATTCTTGAACACATGAGGATTTCATTTGTAAGCCACTATTTGTATATTAGACAGATGTAATGTTGGGTTTATGAGCAGTAATCTGAACTTTATATCCACCTTTTCACACTAATCTTTCCTGATAAGTGCAACCCACATGCATATTCTTATTCACTAGTAATGTATCTTTCTGTTTGCATGGACCCGTGTATCTGTAGTGGCCCTGAGTGTCTCTTCAGTTGAGATCAAGTAGAAAAAACTTCAAAGTCTTGCTCCAGAAAGCTCAGTATTTTTATATGCAGGTCTGGATTCTCTCTCAGCCATTGTCGTTTCAAAAGAGCTGAAGGCTTATAAAAGCCATGTTAGGGTTATTGTGTACATCCTATCTGCTTCAGCCTTCACTGACCCTCAAACTGTGTGTGTGTGTATGTGTGCGTGTTTATGTGTGTGTGTGGTCATTAGGTAGAGCTACAGTGGAATCCGTTTACTCTCAATAATTTCGCTGTTGAGTTTTTGTGAGCCTGAGAGGAGGAATGAACATCCTGAGTTTATTGGCCATTAA
The DNA here is from genome assembly GCA_036023655.1 of Nannoperca australis. NCBI lineage: Eukaryota > Metazoa > Chordata > Actinopteri > Centrarchiformes > Percichthyidae > Nannoperca > Nannoperca australis. Next base: position 33,281 of record JAVQJD010013472.1, read on the forward strand.
AGAGCTCTAGTGTGTGTGTGTGTGTGTGTGTGTGTGTGTGTGTGTGTGTGTGTGTGTGTGTGTGTGTGAATGAATGTGTATGTCAGGAGAGCCAGTTTGTTTGGCTAAGTGAGGCAATTTTGGTCTTTAAGTATCTCATGTCACTTCCCCTCAAAAAGGGGCAAGTGATACAAGCGCTCCATTCTTGGCAACACACACACACATATGTATGTACACAGACACACTCCACGCACACTATTCAGCCTCCAATTTGACTGGAGTATTTGTTCTTAAACAACAACATTTTAACTTAAATACTTAATGTAATCTAAATATGAAAAATTTAAAGTATGGACAATATATGAAGTTTCAATATGAGGTTTCAAGGCTCAAGAGTTTCCTTTAAGTATGAACCTCAAATTATTTTCCTTCCCTAACAGGTGACTCACTCACTATTGTTTTGTGTGCAAACCCATGTCCTTCAAAGCCCAAATTAAACATATCAAAATGGCTAATGGCTGATGTAATTGAAATCAAAGTATTGCATCCCCCCAAGAAGACTCACTGACGTGTTCAGAGAAAACAGGAGAACCTCAGTCGTGTACGTCAGCACATCACTAGAGGAAACGTACATAGCTGATCGTCAAACGCAGCCTAATTCCTTTAAGTCAAGTAAGATGTTACCTGATTGGTTCTTCGGGGTGGTCCTCTGATTAACCTGACCAGCCAGAAACCCGACGACTTTGATCTGTGATTGGTGAGGTCACTCACTGAGGTCAGCCAGCGTCTGCGGGGAAACTGAGAGCGCCGGTGCTGAAGTATCTGAAGAGCATCCTTCCAAAATGAGACGTGACACCTCATTTCACCAAAAAGAAAAAAGACATGATTACTGGCATGTATGAAAGTAGAACTCATTGATTCAGATTGAATTAATCGACCAACTGCAGTCTGTGACTTACTGCACATAAGGTTGGGCGATATAGCCGAAATCTATATTATGATATGAAACAATTTTCTTCTGATATAGATGTTCAGTGCATAATTATTTGGCAAATTTAGGTAAAATTACATATAAAGTGATCAACCGAATGTTTAGTGGAGTGACCTGTGCTCCATTGTTACGTAATACAAAAGTCTTTAAAACACAGATTTTTTTGTTACAACTGGCTTGAAATCATTCATTTGAACAACATAATTGTATAATACTATAAGGATATCATTTAGTCATGATACTGATAGTTTAGTAATTTACCAAGCAAACAATTTCTGGTTCTGGCTTCTCCATTGTGCAGATTTGTTGTTTTATATAATTTTAAAAGGAATATTTACAGGTTTTGGACTGTTGGTTAGACGAAACAAGACACTCAAAGACCTCCAGCTCAGGAAAGCTTTTTCCTGACATCTTATTAACAAAACAATAAAATATTCAACAGACTCATCAATAACAAAAAGAGTCCTAAGTTGCAGCCCTAACAGTAATATATAATTATTCCCCAGCCTGGTAAAATAGCTTTATGTTGGATATCTGTCTTGAATTAGTGTCACCCACCTCCCTCTGTCCTCTTTCCTTTCTACTTGACTTTTTTTCCTTCCCCATTGTCTCTCTGTCTTCGTCCCTGCTCTAACATCTCTGTTCGTCTCCCCTGTTGCTTCAGAGGAAGATGAACTCTGAACAGCTGTGGTGCTCCCTGCCTGTCGTGAGTTATGGCGAGCTGCTGTCCTCTTGGCTTTTATTGATAATATTACACTGGCTGATGTAAATATGACTCTGGCTGCAACACCCCTGCCTGCCCCCTCTGTCAACCTAATACAAAGCTGAGACTGTGTGTGTGTGTGTGTGTGTGTGTGTGTGTGTGTGTGTGTGTGTGTATGAATTTAACGTGTACCTGTGTTTATGCCAGAGTGAGTGAGGAGGTCAGGGAATGATTCATTACGTATCTGTGTGTGTGTGTGTGTGTGATATTTACTTCCTGACCCCAGGACTACATGCAGTTTGCAGGAAACAGCGAGCCGAGCTCCAACATGATAAACGGCTCTGAGCCTTAACTCAGCCAAAAGAAGATCCTGCCCTCGTGTGTCTATATATTTTTTGGTCTGTCTATGCTGGGCTCTGACTTCCCGCTGTGCTGTAAATAATGGCTTTTCACGGATTGGTTTCTCCATGCGGTGGATGAACAGAAACATGGCTGGATTTCTTTTTGCCACGTCTGATTTTCGTTTCGCCTGTAGTTGAAACGTCTCAGGCATCCGTGATCATTATTGCACAGAAACAAAGACAGAAGGTAGAAAGAATGAGACGGTGATGATCAGAGCACTAAAGGGTTTTGTGTGGGCTAAAACAACTGTAAGACTACACACACACACACACACACACACACACACACACACACTTTAAAGCCACCAGCTGCATTGTAAACGCTGATTAGGTTTTTGGTGCCCTGACCTGAAGGTGTAAATTCTACATTAATGCCTCGTCTATTAACTTGACTGAACTCTGATACTCAAACAACACACACACACACACACACACACACCAATAGCACAGGCATACGTTCACATACATATTCAGAAAAGCACATGGAGAACCCGGCAGCTGCTGTCCACCCACACACTCCAACCATGTCATTCCTTCCCTACACACACACACACACACACACACACACACACACATATATACACTGTACCATTCACTGCATTCTGCCATTCCTCTAACACAGACAGGCAGGAAGCAAATGTGTCATTTATTAGGGCCTGTTTCCAATCTGTGCTGATGATGAATATCCTCGATCTCCCCCATGCTGCTCCTGAATATTCTGAGACAAAGGCCTCTTATGAAATTATACTGTCATTAGAATGACTGCTCTGATTAGATACTGGGACTGGATTAGCCATCTGCTTGGCTCTTAGGCAGAGGAACGATATGATCAAAACTAATTACCATGTATTCCTACATGAGAACACATTGGAGGGTTTAGTTTCAAAATATGATATGCTGTATTCATTTTGAGTGCCTAAGAAAATTCCTCATGTGGTGGAATTCTTAAATACAATACTTATCAGTACGATAGAGCGCTGTGATGTTGACAGAAATGTAATCGTTTTAAAGAAAGCTTGGTTAAACTTTTAAAGTAGCAGTCTTATAGGGTGAAAGTAAATGATAAATGTCTCATTAATATAGATAGATTGAAAATGTTACAAAACACAAGATTAAGATTGTGAGATTAGATTTGACTTGACTCAGACATGGGAAATTCAGTTTGTTATTCTTATATCCTTAAAATTGACCGATTTAGAGATGTATGTACCATGTTTAAAAAGACATATTTAGCTTGATAACACGTGTTAAACTAATGAAACAGCGCTCTATGTTGAACCTCCACATCCAAGTAAAGATATTTGATTTTTAACGCTTCGTACTGTACAAGTCGTTCCACTTGTTTACACGTCACACAGCATAAAAAATGGAGGTCATTGTGGACAGTGTGCTGGTGTCAGGAGTTGCCACTGTGGAATGGACATATGCAGCAATTTATCACTTGTCTCTCAGCACATGTGTGGGTGGCCCGGCAGCGGGTATTATTGCAATTTGGGAGCAATTGACAGTAATCCCCTCTTTCTGCTTGTGTGAAAGCTCATCATCCCCCTGCACGCCGACAGGCTCGTCTTCACTAGAGATGACCTCCAGAGCTGGTAGAAAGAGCTCTGGGTCTGTCGTAGCTCATATTGTATATCATTATCGGCTCGTCTCTGCCTTTTTCTTGGTGGTCTGGAGAGGCCTCTCAGAGTAAACCACTACACTCTCAGGGAAACTAAGCCCAAATGAATCCTTCCAGAGGCAGAGATGGCAATTGAATGCAGCACTATTCGATTTATTTTATGACGGAGGAAGTACTGGTACATGTTTTTTGATGGACTCAATAAGTTGGTGGAAAGCACAGGAACACACACGTGAAATCTGGACATGGCACTCCCAATTTCCCACTCCCACATTTGTTTAGTTGTTTTTTTTACCAAGAAGACCATCTTTCCCCAACCCTAACTAAGGGTTTTGGGTAGCCATGAGTGGAGAAGCAAAAGAAAAATGTTGACAGCAAACGTTTGTAGACACACAAATAGATATATTTTCATGATGTTAAAAAAAACTGGCTCTTGGCAACAGCAAATAAAAAATTTGTTATGGTTATAGTATGAATGTCATTTTTTGGAGATCCTCCATGAGAGGGTGGAGAAAGTAAATGAGAAGGCAACGTGGGCTACTCTGCTGCCCCCATTGCCATTGTGATCCTAACTTGATTTAAGTCTCATGATGGATGAATGAATGAAACAATTACATTAAAATCATAGGCTTGATAGTCCCGTACACAGAATATGAACGTGAAGTGTTACGTTATGAGCTATACTCTGGCTTAAGGTGGAAAGTTTAAAAGGCAATCTGTTGAATCACTGGTTACAACAGCAACACTATATGGAGAAACTAAACCTAAGTAAAGTGTAATGATGCAAGAGGCAGTTCTTCAGTCTAAGCCCCATCTTTTCTCTCAAATAGCTGTGGTTGCCATGTGCTCACATTGACTATAATTGTTAGTTTCCTGGACAAAGTGTTCAGAGGTTTGCAGGCATTTAATATACCCTGCAGGCAGAATTAAAAACCAATCATGAAATCCAATTCTTCCATATAAAAACAAATGAGCGATACGCTGTGCCACACTTCTATTTACAAAGCAAACACATGGCTTCGTCTTCACAATATGTCACATTATGCCCAACAGTGAGCAGAATACAGCAAAAGTTTGATGGATGGTTTGGTTTAATGAGAGAGAAGTCATTTAGACGATGAAAGTAGACACATCATCAATGGAGTGGAAATGGGGTTTGCAGAGCTTGAATAACTTACACGCTGAGTGCATAGAAACTGTGACAAGATGAAAGTAAGAGCTGTACTGCAAAGACAAGGACACCAAGCACTGATCAGAAGGATGCTGCTGTCTTTTTGTGGTGGTCTGTGCTGTGATGACAGCATGATTCTGTTCCCAATCAAAATGACTTATGTTCTTTGGAAACAAGGATCAGCTGCCTGAGAGTATCTGTCTTTTCATGGGCATGTTTTGTTCATTTTTTATTATTAGCCATGCTAGCAACATGGCTCTGGGAATGGCAATGTTGGTCAATCTGTTGGACTACCACTTTGGTCCAGACTGAAATATCTCAAAAACATTTGGATGGATTACCACGACATTTTGTGCAGACATTTGTCAATTATGGTGCCCAGAGGATGCATCCTACTGAATTAGGGGATTCTCTATCTTTTTCACAAGCACCACCAGCAGGTTGACAATTTGGGTTTTTAGAGAAAAAAGTCTCAACATGTATTGGATGGATTGAAATCAAACTTGGTACATTCACGGTACCCAGAGGATGGATCCTAATGACTTTGGTGATCCATTTTACTGGTCCTCTAGCATAACAAGCAGGTCAGAGTGTCCCTCTTATCCTGTTAATATCTCAATATCTATTATTTTCTTATTATCTATCTAAAAGATGCACCGTAATGACTTTGTGATTTCCTGCCACCGCCACCATGTGGTTGACATCTGTGGTTTTGAGTGAAATGTCTCAATAACTACTCAAACTTGGATACATTGTAAAAACATTGGTGATTACCTGACTTTTCACCTACTTTGACTTTGATTTATGACTAAATACCTGTAAAACGAATGAAATTTGCAGCAGCCTTAGCTGTGCTTTGTTTTAAGTGCTAATTAACAATATTAGCATGATAACACACTAAACTAAGATAATGAACTTGGTTAACATTAAACCTTCTGAACATCAGCATTAGGTTTTAGCTCAAAGCACCTCTGTGCCTAACTGCAGGCTTACAGAGCTGCTAGCGTGGCTGTAGATTTGACATTTTGTTTCTTGATAGCATCAAATTACTTCTGAAACTGCATTTAATCCCTATTACAGTAAAACTATCAATTGAAACCAATACTGATGGTATCTTGTTGGTGGGATGTAGCGTAGGGTGTTTAATAAATCTTCAGTGACAGGCTAACAAATTATATTGTCAAAATTCAAGCTCTAAATACCAATTGCAATCATTTATATGATTTTAAACAATTAGTTTTGTGTCATAATAGCATCACTTTGACAAGGTATATGCATAGCAATGAATTTTGACATGTATGTTAGAAGATTTATAGCAACTTGTGCAGCTGTTTTCACACACACACACACACACACACAAACACACTGAGGCTAAGAAATAAAACTCTAAAACAATCCCACAGTGTATCAGGACACAGTAAAACAAAGCCAATCACATTTCCAAAACTCCATTGTCAATCATCTTCATGCCATAAAAACACCATGTTGTATGATAAATAATAAGATATTTCTCTACGGTACAGTATCACTACAACCTCTGACTCTATCGTGGAACTATTTACTGCCCATATGGCCGGTGACACGGGGTCAAGCCTGTGTTTCAAGTGAAACCACCAAGTGTTGTAAAAACCCTGCATACAGGAATGGATACAAATTCAAGCATTAGCACATTGCTAATTACTGCGGGTCGCTTTTAATAAATTCTTTCCTGACATACGAGTTCCAGCACTGTAAAAAGGAAGAATGTTGCATGAGGGAAAAACATTAAGCGATGCTGCAGACTTATATAAGTAGAAAGCGTGTATGTAAAGGAATACTATACCATAAAATCTATAAGATTCACACAGGACACAGAAGTCCCCTGGTTTGACTTAAAGAGAATAATCAGTTTAAGAATTCATACTTTTTCTTTTATAAAATTAGAAACCTGGCCATCCGAGCCATATTTTCTGAGTGCAAGTAACTTAACAAGAGGGCATACTGTAGAAGCTGCACTTCAGCTGCTCTCTGTGCAGTTTTCTGTGGGTAATTTCACATGTTGTTGTTTTGTGTTTCGATGCTTCCTTCGCTGTTTTAGTAAAACCAGCTTCCAAAATAAGTATCTGATCCCAGCTTTGGCCTGATTCACACTGAAATAACATTGTGGTATCATAGTTGAGTCCTCTTTTTTTATTTGTTTTAGGGGTGGGGTAACCTCTTCCCTCATGTTTCTGGCCAAAAAAGCATTTATTTGCTGTTTAAATTGTTACATGATTGGAGGCAATTGGTTATCATGATCCAATTACAAGTCCCAGCCTTCTGTCTACTTTGATGCAGAGCAGGCCCAAGTTGATCTGATCCTACATATTGGTCCCAAGGTGGTTTCTTAGTTTCTAAATACTCCAAAAGGAACAAATGAAGCTCTAGCTAGGTTTGCAATTATTGTTAATATATGCAACATTACAATCAACTATATATGGAAATCCATAAAGCTAGTTAGTAAAATGTATTAATCTGATTAAACATAAAATAGAGTAAAAAATGCTATTATTTGCAGGTTTAATCAATTTAGGCAAAAAGAAATCACAGTAAAAGCATGCAGCCTATAAACCTGCACAGAACAAATCTATGCATGAAAGGCTGCACACTTTGCCCTGTGCACCATTTGCCAAACTGTAGATGATAATACATAAATCCACACTGGAGTGTGTTTGCAGTCATTTAAAACAAGCCCACCGCATTGACATAAATCAGTGTATGTGTAAAGCTCGTATACCTGCGAGTCTGCACACTGCGGGTTTGAGGAGAGACAGGTCTGAGGGGATTTTACCATAAAGGCTAGGAACCGTGAAATATCTGAGAAGTGCTGGAACCCTTCTCCTCTCCAAATTATACCCGAATGCATGCTATACGGTCTTAGTGGTTGAGGGGGAAACGCCTTGGCAGTGCATAAAGGACTTAGTGTGCGGCTGAAATGACGTTGCGACTCCTGAAAATAAACAGGAATCAAATGGAGTGATTGATCGAATAAATTAACCTCAGCAGCAAGCGGCACGCTCTCTCTCTCTCTGTCTCTCTATCTCTCTCACTCACTCACTCACTCTCTCTCACACACACACACACACACACACACACTGCTACTCATCAGCTCCAATGACCAGCCTTTTAGAATAACAGACACTTGTTGCTGTTTGCTCCAGTGCTCTAGCCAGCTGCAATTTTGGTGAATGTTTGTTCCACAGTGGTGTGGAGTGGTAATGGGTGAACAGTGGGGTACTGATTGGTTAAGGCTTTTTTGCAAGTGGGAAATAGATGCAACTGCAGGAGTGCACAGCCTGTGCTAAATTGTGGGGCTTTTGATTTGTCCACTTCAGAAAATTTTCAGATTGCAATTTTGTGCAATGGAAATGCACCAAAACTGATTTTTGCAAGCTTTTTATTAGCTGAAAACAGCTTACTTGTTAGTTTCAGACTGAGATATAAGTTTATATTCATGTCCAATGTAGCCTTTGGATTCTCTTACTGTCCAGGTATTTCATCAGGTGATGATGTGGCTGATTCCATGAATAATAGTTTCACAGTGTTTGTCTTGTTGGGTCAAACTGGACAAAAAAAAATAATAATCAAAAGCTTTGACTCACTGGATGAGAGAAAAATGATTTAACACTGGGTGTGCTTCCATTTCAAGTTAAACATAATGCAAAATCAGAAAAATGTGTTATTGTGTATTGAACAACTTATGTGTTGAATTTAAAGAATTCAGTAATATATTTATAGTTGATTTAAAGAGTGGGAGTTTCACAGTTACAAGGAACTGTCATACCAAACTCATAGAGGCTGGTACTATAAGTAGCTTCATGCTGGTGTTTGCCCTGTGATGATCACCGAGTGAAGGTGATGCTTGACTCGCCTTTTAACTGCCTGTGAAATTGCTGCGTTTCGTGCAGGCCTATAGATTCTAGAGTGTGCCTGAAATGTAAACCGTCCAATCTGATGAACCTGCCGACCGGTCAGAGCCTTCTGGAAATGAAGACAACACACACACACACACACACACACACACACACACACCTCTGCCCCACCCCTCCCTGCTGCTTGCCTGTGCAGTATATTGAAATCTCCTCCTTGCTCTATAGCATAGCCCTGGCCTCTGGGGTAACAAGATAGATGTAAACAACCAATTATTGGATAGGCCCTCATTCATATCCCTTTAACCGGTATAGACAGAGAGGTTCTGGCTTTAATAATTTCTCTCTCTCCGCCCAACATTTGGATGTCTCTCCTAAAGAATGTTACTCATCAGCCCCTTGTTGCGCTTGTCTCAGGTCAGTGCGTGTAGCAGTCTTACAGAATAAAGGCCACGTCCCCTCCTACATACCCCCCACCCCAACACATAGGCTTTGCAACACACACCAAAACACACATCTTGCAATAATCAGCTCAATTAGTGCAGGTCGTGGTGGAGAGCGGCCGAGGTGAGTGGTGGGAGGTTGTGAAAATAGGGGCTCGGCTATTAGGGGAAACGTGATCTCCATTCATCAGCGGCCGTAATAATTACCGTTTCAGAGCCAGAGCCCTCTGATCAAACTGATCCGTGGAAACAAGTGGTTTACAAACACTGTCAAGGGCCAGACATCGGACCCCGATTTGCTCAGTCACTGCCGGTGCACACACCCAGCGCTTATACTGCCCAATACAACCAAATTGTATTTGCATTTTAATTGCTTGCTCTACTCTTGTATTTGCTCTGATGTGTCATCTCTGCTGAAGCAGCATCCCACTTCCCTGATCATTAAACCTTCTAATCGGATGCATTTAGATATGACAAGCTTAGGGGCAACAGAGACTGAGTGTGCAGGTGTTGATTGAGACATGTCAGCAGGATGAGTGACAGTTTCTACAGGGAGGGGGTTATCCCAAACTTTTTTATGTCAAAAAGATGCCAAAGAAACATCCAAATTTTTAAAAAAATTTACTCCATCTGTGCTGATTCTTTGGTTGGCTGTGATTATAAGTAAAGGTGGATACCTGTCATAAGCAAGGTGGTATGATCACCTGTTATCCAGACACTGATGCTCATACAGTGTGTCATCTCATCAGAATAACATCTAATGAGACTCCTGATAGGCCCCTTCTGGAGCTCTGGACCCTATTTTGATTGCATCTGTGGCGATACTCCCCCCAAAATAATCCAAATGACTAAGGACAGAGTCAGCTAGGGATGAGCTAGGCTCATAGGCCTTCATGTAACCACTGCTGACAGCGGGGACACATCAGCTGCCAACAGTTAAAGCTGAGGTGAAGAACTTTTCCAAAAAGTGGAAGTAAATAAATAAAAAACAGCAACTCTTCTATATATGTATTTCTCGGTGAAGAGTATTTTCAACCTATAAAGTCGTGTAGATAAATTATTTCTATTTACAACTCATATCTGAATGACCTTTGATTTGAAACCTAAAAACTGGAACCTCACCGGAAAATAGTGTGACCAGTGTGAGTGTAATTAAAGCGCCTCTTTCACCAGTGGGAGAGCCTCCTGTGTATTTCTGGGCTCACTTAGGAATTTAGGTGTGTGTGTGTGTGTGTGTGTGTGTGTGTGTGTGTGTGTGTGTGTGTGTGTGTGTGTGTGATAT